>JAKWBO010000504.1:0-41448 GCA_034336685.1 Luscinia luscinia
CCGCGGTAGACCTGCTGCCGCTAGCCGGTCTCTGCCTTTCGCTGCCGGCCGCGGGTAGACCTGGTGCCGCTAGCCGGTCTCGGCCTCGCGCTCGCCGCGGGTAGACCTGCTGCCGCTAGCCGGTCTCGGCCTTCGCGCCGCGCCGCGGGTAGACCTGGTGCCGCTAGCCGGTCTCCGCCTTCGCGCCGCGCCGCGGGTAGACCTGTTGCCGCTAGCCGGTCTCTGCCTTCGCGCACGCCGCGGGTAGACCTGTTGCCGCTAGCCGGTCTCTGCACTTCGCGCCGCCGCGGGTAGACCTGTTGCCGCTAGCCGGTCTCTGCCTTTCGCGCCGGCCCGCGGGTAGACCTGTTGCCGCTAGCCGGTCTCGGCCTTTCGCGCCGCCGCGGGTAGACCTGTTGCCGCTAGCCGGTCTTACACTTCGCGCACGCGCCGCGGGTAGACCTGTTGCCGCTAGCCGGTCTCTGCCTTTCGCGCCGGCCTGCGGGTAGACCTGTTGCCGCTAGCCGGTCTCTGCCTTCGCCGGCCGCGGGTAGACCTGTGCCGCAGCCGGTCTCGCCTTCGCGCCGCGGGTAGACCTGTTGCCGCTTAGCCGGTCTTACACTTTCGCACAGCGCCGCGGGTAGACCTGTTGCCGCTAGCCGGTCTCTGCCTTCGCGCCGGCCCGCGGGTAGACCTGGTGCCGCTAGCCGGTCTCGGCCTTCGCGCCCGCCGCGGGTAGACCTGTTGCCGCCAGCCGGTCTTACACTTTCGCGCGCGCCGCGGGTAGACCTGTTGCCGCTAGCCGGTCTGCCTTTCGCGCCGGACTGCGGGTAGACCTGGTGCCGCTAGCCGGTCTCGGCCTTCGCGCCTCGCCGCGGGTAGACCTGGTGCCGCTAGCCGGTCTCGGCCTCGCTGCCGCCGCTGGGTAGACCTGGTGCCGCTAGCCGGTCTCGGCTTCGCGCCGGCCGCTGGGTAGACCTGTTGCCGCTAGCCGGTCTCGGCCTCGCGCTCGCCGCGGGTAGACCTGGTGCCGCCCGCCTTCGCGCCCTATGACCTACCCTTAAGCTGGAATGCCGGCGGACACCAGGTCTACCCCTTAATCGGGAATGCAGGCGGACAACAGGTCTACCCCTTAATCAAGAATGCAGGCGGACAACAGGTCTACCCCTTAAGCGGGAATGCAGGCGGACAACAGGTCTACCCCTTAGCTGGAATGCCGGGCGGACACCAGGTCTACCCCTTAAGCTGGAATGCAGGCGGACACCAGGTCTACCCCTTAATCGGGAAGGCAGGCGGACAACAGGTCTACCCCTTAATCGGGAATGCAGGCGGACAACAGGTCTACCCCTTAGCCGGGAATGCAGGCGGACAACAGGTCTACCCCTTAAGCGGGAAGGCAGGCGGACAACAGGTCTACCCCTTAAGCCGGAATGCCGGGCGGACAACAGGTCTACCCCTTAAGCTGGAATGCCGGGCGGACACCAGGTCTACCCCTTCATCGGGAATGCCGGCGGACACCAGGTCTACCCCTTAATCGGGAATGCAGGCGGACACCAGGTCTACCCCTTAATCAAGAATGCAGGCGGACAACAGGTCTACCCCTTTAGCGGGAATGCCAGGCGGACACCAGGTCTACCCCTTAATCGGGAATACGGGCGGACAACAGGTCTACCCCTTAATCGGGAATGCGGGCGGACAACAGGTCTACCCCTTAATCGGGAATGCGGGCGGACAACAGGTCTACCCCTTAATCGGGAATGCAGGCGGACAACAGGTCTACCCCTTAATCGGGAATGCAGGGCGGACAACAGGTCTACCCCTTTAGCGGGAATGCCGGGCGGACAACAGGTCTACCCCTTAAGCTGGAATGCAGGCGGACACCAGGTCTACCCCTTAATCGGGAATGCAGGCGGACAACAGGTCTACCCCTTAATCGGGAATACGGGCGGACAACAGGTCTACCCCTTAATCGGGAATGCAGGCGGACAACAGGTCTACCCTTTAATCGAGAATGCAGGCGGACAACAGGTCTACCCCTTAAGCGGGAATGCAGGCGGACAACAGGTCTACCCCTTAAGCGGAATGCCGGCGGACACCAGGTCTACCCCTTAAGCGGGAATGCAGGCGGACACCAGGTCTACCCCTTAATCGGGAATGCAGGCGGACAACAGGTCTACCCCTTAATCGGGAATGCAGGCGGACAACAGGTCTACCCCTTAAGCGGGAATGCAGGCGGACAACAGGTCTACCCCTTAAGCGGGAATGCAGGCGGACAACAGGTCTACCCCTTAATCGGAATGCAGGCGGACAACAGGTCTACCCTTAATCGGGAATGCGGGCGGACAACAGGTCTACCCTTTAATCGGAATGCCGGCGGACACCAGGTCTACCCCTTAATCGGAATGCAGGCGGACAACAGGTCTACCCCTTAATCGGGAATGCAGGCGGACACCAGGTCTACCCCTTAATCGGGAATGCAGGCGGACAACAGGTCTACCCCTTAATCGGGAATGCGGGCGGACAACAGGTCTACCCCTTAATCGGGAATGCCGGCGGACAACAGGTCTACCCCTTAATCGGGAATGCAGGCGGACAACAGGTCTACCCCTTAAGCGGGAATGCCGGCGGACACCAGGTCTACCCCTTAATCGGGAATGCAGGCGGACAACAGGTCTACCCCTTAATCGGGAATGCAGGCGGACAACAGGTCTACCCCTTAATCGGGAATGCAGGCGGACAACAGGTCTACCCCTTAATCGGGAATGCCGGCGGACACCAGGTCTACCCCTTAATCGGGAATGCAGGCGGACAACAGGTCTACCCCTTAATCGGGAATGCAGGCGGACAACAGGTCTACCCCTTAATCGGAATGCAGGCGGACAACAGGTCTACCCCTTAAGCGGGAATGCCAGGCGGACAACAGGTCTACCCCTTAATCGGGAATGCAGGCGGACAACAGGTCTACCCCTTAAGCGGGAATGCCGGCGGACAACAGGTCTACCCCTTAAGCGGGAATGCAGGCGGACAACAGGTCTACCCCTTAATCGGGAATGCCGGCGGACACCAGGTCTACCCCTTAAGCGGGAATGCCGGCGGACAACAGGTCTACCCCTTAATCGGGAATGCAGGCGGACACCAGGTCTACCCCTTAATCGGGAATGCAGGCGGACAACAGGTCTACCCTTAATCGGGAATGCAGGCGGACAACAGGTCTACCCCTTAATCGGGAATGCCAGGCGGACAACAGGTCTACCCCTTAATCGGGAATGCCAGGCGGACAACAGGTCTACCCCTTAATCGGAATGCAGGCGGACACCAGGTCTACCCCTTAATCGGGAATGCAGGCGGACAACAGGTCTACCCCTTAATCGGGAATGCAGGCGGACAACAGGTCTACCCCTTAATCGGGAATGCAGGCGGACAACAGGTCTACCCCTTAAGCGGGAATGCAGGCGGACAACAGGTCTACCCCTTAATCGGGAATGCAGGCGGACAACAGGTCTACCCCTTAATCGGGAATGCAGGCGGACAACAGGTCTACCCCTTAAGCCGGAATGCAGGCGGACAACAGGTCTACCCCTTAATCGGGAATGCAGGCGGACAACAGGTCTACCCCTTAATCGGGAATGCAGGCGGACAACAGGTCTACCCCTTAATCGGGAATGCAGGCGGACAACAGGTCTACCCCTTGCTGGAATGCAGGCGGACAACAGGTCTACCCCTTAATCGGGAATGCAGGCGGACAACAGGTCTACCCCTTAATCGGGAATGCAGGCGGACAACAGGTCTACCCCTTAATCGGGAATGCAGGCGACAACAGGTCTACCCCTTAATCGGGAATACGGGCGGACAACAGGTCTACCCCTTAAGCTGGAATGCCAGGCGGACAACAGGTCTACCCCTTAATCGGGAATGCAGGCGGACAACAGGTCTACTCTCTAATCGGGAATGCGGGCGGACAACAGGTCTACCCCTTAAGCGGGAATGCCGGCGGACAACAGGTCTACCCCTTAATCGGGAATGCAGGCGGACAACAGGTCTACCCCTTAATCGGGAATGCAGGCGGACACCAGGTCTACCCCTTAATCGGGAATGCAGGCGGACAACAGGTCTACCCCTTAATCGGGAATGCGGGCGGACAACAGGTCTACCCCTTAAGCGGGAATGCCAGGCGGACAACAGGTCTACCCCTTAATCGGGAATGCAGGCGGACAACAGGTCTACCCCTTAATCGGGAATGCAGGCGACAACAGGTCTACCCCTTAATCGGGAATGCAGGCGGACAACAGGTCTACCCCTTAATCGGGAATGCAGGCGGACAACAGGTCTACCCCTTAAGCGGGAATGCCGGCGGACAACAGGTCTACCCCTTAATCGGGAATGCAGGCGGACAACAGGTCTACCCCTTAAGCGGGAATGCCGGCGGACACCAGGTCTACCCCTTAATCGGGAATGCAGGCGGACAACAGGTCTACCCCTTAATCGGGAATGCCGGCGGACACCAGGTCTACCCCTTAGCCGGAATGCAGGCGGACAACAGGTCTACCCCTTAAGCGGGAATGCAGGCGGACACCAGGTCTACCCCTTAATCGGGAATGCAGGCGGACAACAGGTCTACCCCTTAATCGGGAATGCGGGCGGACAACAGGTCTACCCCTTAAGCGGGAATGCAGGCGGACAACAGGTCTACCCCTTAATCGGGAATGCAGGCGGACAACAGGTCTACCCCTTAAGCGGGAATGCCGGCGGACAACAGGTCTACCCTTAACCGGAATGCAGGCGGACAACAGGTCTACCCCTTAATCGGGAATGCAGGCGGACAACAGGTCTACCCCTTAATCGGGAATGCAGGCGGACAACAGGTCTACCCCTTAAGCGGGAATGCCGACGGACAACAGGTCTACCCCTTAATCGGGAATGCAGGCGGACAACAGGTCTACCCTTAAGCGGGAATGCAGGCGGACACCAGGTCTACCCCTTAATCGGGAATGCAGGCGGACAACAGGTCTACCCTTTAATCGGGAATGCAGGCGGACAACAGGTCTACCCCTTAATCGGAATGCAGGCGGACAACAGGTCTACCCCTTAATCGGGAATGCCGGCGGACAACAGGTCTACCCCTTAAGCGGGAATGCCGGCGGACAACAGGTCTACCCCTTAATCGGGAATGCAGGCGGACACCAGGTCTACCCCTTAATCGGGAATGCAGGCGGACAACAGGTCTACCCCTTAATCAGGAATGCAGGCGGACAACAGGTCTACCCCTTAAGCGGGAATGCCGGCGGACAACAGGTCTACCCCTTAATCGGGAATGCAGGCGGACACCAGGTCTACCCCTTAATCGGGAATGCAGGCGGACAACAGGTCTACCCCTTAATCGGGAATGCGGGCGGACAACAGGTCTACCCCTTAATCGGGAATGCAGGCGGACAACAGGTCTACTCCTTAAGCGGGAATGCCGGCGGACAACAGGTCTACCCCTTAATCGGGAATGCAGGCGGACAACAGGTCTACCCCTTAAGCCGGAATGCCGGCGGACAACAGGTCTACCCCTTAATCGGGAATGCAGGCGGACAACAGGTCTACCCCTTAATCGGAATGCCGGGCGGACAACAGGTCTACCCCTTAAGCGGGAATGCAGGCGGACAACAGGTCTACCCCTTAATCGGGAATGCAGGCGGACACCAGGTCTACCCCTTAATCGGGAATGCAGGCGGACAACAGGTCTACCCCTTAAGCGGGAATGCCAGGCGACAACAGGTCTACCCCTTAATCGGGAATGCCGGCGGACAACAGGTCTACCCCTTAATCGGGAATGCCGGCGGACAACAGGTCTACCCCTTAATCGGGAATGCAGGCGGACAACAGGTCTACCCCTTAATCGGGAATGCAGGCGGACAACAGGTCTACCCCTTAATCGGGAATGCAGGCGGACAACAGGTCTACCCCTTAATCGGGAATGCAGGCGGACACCAGGTCTACCCCTTAATCGGGAATGCAGGCGGACAACAGGTCTACCCCTTAATCGGGAATGCAGGCGGACAACAGGTCTACCCCTTAATCGGGAATGCAGGCGGACAACAGGTCTACCCCTTAATCGGGAATGCAGGCGGACAACAGGTCTACCCCTTAATCGGAATGCGGGCGGACAACAGGTCTACCCCTTAAGCGGGAATGCCAGGCGGACAACAGGTCTACCCCTTAATCGGGAATGCAGGCGGACAACAGGTCTACCCCTTAATCGGGAATGCAGGCGGACAACAGGTCTACCCCTTAATCGGGAATGCGGGCGGACAACAGGTCTACCCCTTAAGCGGGAATGCCGGCGGACAACAGGTCTACCCCTTAATCGGAATGCGTATGACAACAGGTCTACCCCTTAATCGGGAATGCAGGCGGACAACAGGTCTACCCCTTAATCGGGAATGCAGGCGGACAACAGGTCTACCCCTTAATCGGGAATACGGGCGGACAACAGGTCTACCCCTTAAGCGGGAATGCCGGCGGACAACAGGTCTACCCCTTAATCGGGAATGCAGGCGGACAACAGGTCTACCCCTAATCGGGAATACAGGCGGACAACAGGTCTACCCCTTAAGCGGGAATGCAGGCGGACAACAGGTCTACCCCTTAATCGGGAATGCAGGCGGACAACAGGTCTACCCCTTAATCGGGAATGCAGGCGGACAACAGGTCTACCCCTTAATCGGGAATGCAGGCGGACAACAGGTCTACCCCTTAATCGGGAATGCGGGCGGACAACAGGTCTACCCCTTAAGCGGGAATGCCAGGCGGACAACAGGTCTACCCCTTAATCGGGAATGCAGGCGGACAACAGGTCTACCCCTTAATCGGGAATGCAGGCGGACAACAGGTCTACCCCTTAATCGGAATGCAGGCGGACAACAGGTCTACCCCTTAATCGGGAATGCAGGCGGACAACAGGTCTACCCCTTAAGCGGGAATGCAGGCGGACAACAGGTCTACCCCTTAATCGGGAATGCAGGCGGACAACAGGTCTACTCCCTTAAGCGGGAATGCCAGGCGGACAACAGGTCTACCCCTTAATCGGGAATGCAGGCGGACAACAGGTCTACCCCTTAATCGGGAATGCGGGCGGACAACAGGTCTACCCCTTAAGCGGGAATGCCGGCGGACAACAGGTCTACCCCTTAATCGGGAATGCAGGCGGACAACAGGTCTACCCCTTAATCGGGAATGCAGGCGGACAACAGGTCTACCCCTAATCGGGAATACGGGCGGACAACAGGTCTACCCCTTAAGCGGGAATGCCGGCGGACAACAGGTCTACCCCTTAATCGGGAATGCAGGCGGACAACAGGTCTACCCCTTAATCGGGAATGCAGGCGGACAACAGGTCTACCCCTTAATCGGGAATGCAGGCGGACAACAGGTCTACCCCTTAATCGGGAATGCAGGCGGACAACAGGTCTACCCCTTAATCGGGAATGCGGGCGGACAACAGGTCTACCCTTTAATCGGGAATGCGGGCGGACAACAGGTCTACCCCTTAATCGGGAATGCAGGCGGACAACAGGTCTACCCCTTAATCGGGAATGCAGGCGGACAACAGGTCTACCCCTTAATCGGGAATGCAGGCGGACAACAGGTCTACCCCTTAATCGGGAATGCAGGCGGACAACAGGTCTACCCCTTAATCGGGAATGCAGGCGGACAACAGGTCTACCCCTTAATCGGGAATGCAGGCGGACAACAGGTCTACCCCTTAATCGGGAATGCGGCGGACAACAGGTCTACCCCTTAATCGGGAATGCAGGCGGACAACAGGTCTACCCCTTAATCGGGAATGCAGGCGGACAACAGGTCTACCCCTTAATCGGGAATGCGGGCGGACAACAGGTCTACCCCTTAATCGGGAATGCAGGCGGACAACAGGTCTACCCCTTAATCGGGAATGCGGGCGGACAACAGGTCTACCCCTTAATCGGGAATGCAGGCGGACAACAGGTCTACCCCTTAATCGGGAATGCAGGCGGACAACAGGTCTACCCCTTAATCGGGAATGCAGGCGGACAACAGGTCTACCCCTTAATCGGGAATGCAGGCGGACAACAGGTCTACCCCTTAATCGGGAATGCAGGCGGACAACAGGTCTACCCCTTAATCGGGAATGCAGGCGGACAACAGGTCTACCCCTTAATCGGGAATGCAGGCGGACAACAGGTCTACCCCTTAATCGGGAATGCAGGCGGACAACAGGTCTACCCCTTAATCGGAATGCGGGCGGACAACAGGTCTACCCTTAAGCCGGAATGCCGGGCGGACAACAGGTCTACCCCTTAATCGGGAATGCAGGCGGACAACAGGTCTACCCCTTAATCGGGAATACAGGGCGGACAACAGGTCTACCCCTTAATCGGGAATGCAGGCGGACAACAGGTCTACCCCTTGATCGGGAATAAGGGCGGACAACAGGTCTACCCCTTAATCGGGAATGCAGGCGGACAACAGGTCTACCCCTAATCGGGAATACGGGCGGACAACAGGTCTACCCTTAAGCGGGAATGCCGGGCGGACAACAGGTCTACCCCTTAATCGGGAATGCAGGCGGACAACAGGTCTACCCCTAATCGGGAATAAGGGCGGACAACAGGTCTACCCCTTTAGCTGGAATGCCAGGCGGACAACAGGTCTACCCCTTAATCGGGAATGCAGGCGGACACCAGGTCTACCCCTTAATCGGGAATGCAGGCGGACAACAGGTCTACCCCTAATCGGGAATACGGGCGGACAACAGGTCTACCCCTTAAGCGGGAATGCCGGCGGACAACAGGTCTACCCCTTAATCGGGAATGCAGGCGGACTAACAGGTCTACCTCTTAAGCGGAAAGCCGGCGGACACCAGGTCTACCCCTTAAGCGGGAATGCAGGCGGACAACAGGTCTACCCCTTAATCGGGAATGCAGGCGGACAACAGGTCTACCCTTTAATCAAGAATGCAGGCGGACAACAGGTCTACCCCTTAAGCCGGAATGCCGGCGGACAACAGGTCTACCCCTTAATCGGGAATGCAGGCGGACAACAGGTCTACCCCTTAATCGGGAATGCAGGCGGACACCAGGTCTACCCCTTAATCGGGAATGCAGGCGGACAACAGGTCTACCCTTAATCGGGAATGCAGGCGGACAACAGGTCTACCCTTAAGCGGGAATGCCGGCGGACAACAGGTCTACCCCTTAATCGGGAATGCAGGCGGACAACAGGTCTACCCCTTAATCGGGAATGCAGGCGGACAACAGGTCTACCCCTTAATCGGGAATGCAGGCGGACAACAGGTCTACCCCTTAATCGGGAATGCGGGCGGACAACAGGTCTACCCCTTAAGCGGGAATGCCGGCGGACAACAGGTCTACCCCTTAATCGGGAATGCAGGCGGACAACAGGTCTACCCCTTAATCGGGAATACGGGCGGACAACAGGTCTACCCCTTAATCGGGAATGCAGGCGGACAACAGGTCTACCCCTTAATCGGGAATGCAGGCGGACAACAGGTCTACCCCTTAATCGGGAATGCAGGCGGACAACAGGTCTACCCCTTAATCGGAATGCAGGCGGACAACAGGTCTACCTCTTAATCGGAATGCCGGCGGACAACAGGTCTACCCCTTAATCGGGAATGCAGGCGGACAACAGGTCTACCCCTTAATCGGGAATGCGGGCGGACAACAGGTCTACCCCTTAGCGGGAATGCCGGCGGACAACAGGTCTACCCCTTAATCGGGAATGCAGGCGGACAACAGGTCTACCCCTTAATCGGGAATGCAGGCGGACAACAGGTCTACCCTTAATCGGGAATGCAGGCGGACAACAGGTCTACCCCTTAATCGGGAATGCAGGCGGACAACAGGTCTACCCCTTAATCGGAATGCAGGCGGACAACAGGTCTACCCCTTAATCGGGAATGCAGGCGGACAACAGGTCTACCCCTTAAGCGGGAATGCCAGGCGGACACCAGGTCTACCCCTTAATCGGGAATGCAGGCGGACAACAGGTCTACCCCTTAATCGGGAATGCAGGCGGACAACAGGTCTACCCCTTAATCGGGAATGCAGGCGGACAACAGGTCTACCCCTTAAGCGGGAATGCAGGCGGACAACAGGTCTACCCCTTAATCGGGAATGCAGGCGGACAACAGGTCTACCCCTTAATCGGGAATGCAGGCGGACAACAGGTCTACCCTTAATCGGGAATGCAGGCGGACAACAGGTCTACTCCTTAATCGGGAATGCAGGCGGACAACAGGTCTACCCCTTAAGCGGGAATGCCAGGCGGACAACAGGTCTACCCCTTAATCGGGAATGCAGGCGGACAACAGGTCTACCCTTAATCGGGAATGCAGGCGGACAACAGGTCTACCCCTTAATCGGGAATGCAGGCGGACAACAGGTCTACCCCTTAATCGGAATGCAGGCGGACAACAGGTCTACCCCTTAATCGGGAATGCAGGCGGACAACAGGTCTACCCCTTAATCGGGAATGCAGGCGGACAACAGGTCTACCCCTTAATCGGAATGCAGGCGGACAACAGGTCTACCTCTTAATCGGGAATGCAGGCGGACAACAGGTCTACCCCTTAATCGGGAATGCAGGCGGACAACAGGTCTACCCCTTAATCGGGAATGCAGGCGGACAACAGGTCTACCCCTTAATCGGGAATGCCGGCGGACAACAGGTCTACCCCTTAATCGGAATGCAGGCGGACAACAGGTCTACCCTCTAATCGGGAATGCAGGCGGACAACAGGTCTACCCCTTAATCGGGAATGCAGGCGGACAACAGGTCTACCCTTAATCGGGAATGCGGGCGGACAACAGGTCTACCCCTTAAGCGGGAATGCAGGCGGACAACAGGTCTACCCCTTAATCGGGAATGCAGGCGGACAACAGGTCTACCTCTTAATCGGGAATACGGGCGGACAACAGGTCTACCCCTTAATCGGGAATGCAGGCGGACAACAGGTCTACCCCTTAATCGGGAATGCAGGCGGACAACAGGTCTACCCCTTAATCGGGAATGCAGGCGGACAACAGGTCTACCCCTTAATCGGGAATGCAGGCGGACAACAGGTCTACCCCTTAATCGGGAATGCAGGCGGACAACAGGTCTACCCCTTAATCGGGAATGCAGGCGGACAACAGGTCTACCCCTTAATCGGAATGCAGGCGGACAACAGGTCTACCCCTTAATCGGGAATGCGGGCGGACAACAGGTCTACCCTTAATCGGAATGCAGGCGGACAACAGGTCTACCCCTTAATCGGGAATGCAGGCGGACAACAGGTCTACCCCTTAATCGGGAATGCAGGCGGACAACAGGTCTACCCCTTAATCGGGAATGCAGGCGGACAACAGGTCTACCCTTAGCCGGGAATGCCGGCGGACAACAGGTCTACCCCTTAATCGGGAATGCAGGCGGACAACAGGTCTACCCCTTAATCGGGAATGCGGGCGGACAACAGGTCTACCCCTTAATCGGGAATGCAGGCGGACAACAGGTCTACCCCTTAATCGGGAATGCAGGCGGACAACAGGTCTACCCCTTAAGCGGGAATGCCGGGCGGACAACAGGTCTACCCCTTAATCGGGAATGCAGGCGGACAACAGGTCTACCCCTTAATCGGGAATGCAGGCGGACAACAGGTCTACCCCTTAATCGGGAATGCAGGCGGACAACAGGTCTACCCCTTAAGCGGGAATGCCGGCGGACAACAGGTCTACCCCTTAATCGGAATGCAGGCGGACAACAGGTCTACCCCTTAATCGGAATGCAGGCGGACAACAGGTCTACCCCTTAATCGGAATGCAGGCGGACAACAGGTCTACCCCTTAAGCGGGAATGCGGCGGACAACAGGTCTACCCCTTAATCGGGAATGCAGGCGGACAACAGGTCTACCCCTTAATCGGAATGCAGGCGGACAACAGGTCTACCCTTAATCGGAATGCAGGCGGACAACAGGTCTACCCCTTAATCGGGAATGCAGGCGGACAACAGGTCTACCCCTTAATCGGGAATGCAGGCGGACAACAGGTCTACCCCTTAATCGGGAATGCAGGCGGACAACAGGTCTACCCCTTAATCGGGAATGCAGGCGGACAACAGGTCTACCCCTTAATCGGAATGCAGCGGACAACAGGTCTACCCTTAATCGGAATGCAGGCGGACAACAGGTCTACCCTCTAATCGGGAATGCAGGCGGACAACAGGTCTACCCCTTAAGCGGGAATGCCGGCGGACAACAGGTCTACCCCTTAATCGGGAATGCAGGCGGACAACAGGTCTACCCTTTAATCGGGAATGCCGGCGGACAACAGGTCTACCCCTTAATCGGGAATGCAGGCGGACAACAGGTCTACCCCTTAAGCGGGAATGCCGGCGGACAACAGGTCTACCCTTTAATCGGGAATGCAGGCGGACAACAGGTCTACCCCTTAATCGGGAATGCAGGCGGACAACAGGTCTACCCCTTAATCGGGAATGCAGGCGGACAACAGGTCTACCCCTAATCGGGAATACGGGCGGACAACAGGTCTACCCCTTAAGCGGAATGCCGGCGGACAACAGGTCTACCCCTTAATCGGGAATGCAGGCGGACAACAGGTCTACCCCTTAATCGGGAATGCAGGCGGACAACAGGTCTACCCCTTAAGCGGGAATGCAGGCGGACAACAGGTCTACCCCTTAATCGGGAATGCAGGCGGACAACAGGTCTACCCCTTAAGCGGGAATGCCGGCGGACACCAGGTCTACCCCTTAATCGGGAATGCAGGCGGACAACAGGTCTACCCTTAATCGGGAATGCGGGCGGACAACAGGTCTACCCCTTAAGCGGGAATGCAGGCGGACAACAGGTCTACCCCTTAATCGGGAATGCGGGCGGACAACAGGTCTACCCCTAATCGGAATGCAGGCGGACAACAGGTCTACCCCCTTAATCGGGAATGCAGGCGGACAACAGGTCTACCCCTTAATCGGGAATGCCGGGCGGACAACAGGTCTCACCCTTAATCGGGAATGCGGGCGGACAACAGGTCTACCCTTAGCTGGAATGCCGGCGACAACAGGTCTACCCCTTAATCGGGAATGCAGGCGGACAACAGGTCTACCCCTTAATCGGAATGCAGGCGGACAACAGGTCTACCCTTTAGCGGGAATGCCAGGCGGACAACAGGTCTACCCCTTAAGCGGGAATGCAGGCGGACACCAGGTCTACCCCTTAATCGGAATGCAGGCGGACAACAGGTCTACCCCTTAATCGGGAATGCGGGCGGACAACAGGGTCTACCCTTGCTGGGAATGCCGGCGGACAACAGGTCTACCCCTTAATCGGGAATGCAGGCGGACAACAGGTCTACCCCTTGCTGGAAATGCCGGCGGACACCAGGTCTACCCCTTAAGCGGGAATGCAGGCGGACAACAGGTCTACCCCTTAAGCGGGAATGCCGGCGGACACCAGGTCTACCCCTTAATCGGGAATGCAGGCGGACAACAGGTCTACCCCTTAAGCGGGAATGCCGGGCGACAACAGGTCTACCCCTTAATCGGGAATGCAGGCGGACACCAGGTCTACCCTTAATCGGGAATGCAGGCGGACACCAGGTCTACCCCTTAATCGGAATGCAGGCGGACAACAGGTCTACCCTTAATCGGGAATGCAGCGGACAACAGGTCTACTCTCTTAATCGGGAATGCAGGCGGACAACAGGTCTACCCCTTAATCGGGAATGCAGGCGACAACAGGTCTACCCCTTAATCGGGAATGCCGGCGGACAACAGGTCTACCCCTTAGCCGGAATGCCGGCGGACACCAGGTCTACCCCTTAATCGGGAATGCCGGCGGACACCAGGTCTACCCCTTAAGCGGGAATGCAGGCGGACAACAGGTCTACCCCTTAATCGGGAATGCCAGGCGGACAACAGGTCTACCCCTTAATCGGGAATGCAGGCGGACACCAGGTCTACCCCTTAATCGGGAATGCAGGCGGACACCAGGTCTACCCCTTAATCGGAATGCGGGCGGACAACAGGTCTACCCCTTAAGCGGGAATGCCAGGCGGACACCAGGTCTACCCTTTAATCGGGAATGCAGGCGGACAACAGGTCTACCCCTTAAGCGGGAATGCCGGCGGACAACAGGTCTACCCCTTAAGCGGAATGCCAGGCGGACACCAGGTCTACCCTTAATCGGGAATGCAGGCGGACAACAGGTCTACCCCTTAATCGGAATGCCGGCGGACACCAGGTCTACCCTTAAGCTGGAATGCAGGCGGACAACAGGTCTACCCCTTAGCCGGAATGCCGGCGGACACCAGGTCTACCCCTTAATCGGGAATGCAGGCGGACAACAGGTCTACCCCTTAAGCGGGAATGCCGGCGGACAACAGGTCTACCCCTTGCGGGAATGCCAGGCGGACAACAGGTCTACCCCCTTAGTCGGGAATGCAGGCGGACACCAGGTCTACCCCTTAATCGGGAATGCAGGCGGACACCAGGTCTACCCTTAATCGGGAATGCAGGCGGACAACAGGTCTACCCCTTAAGCGGAATGCAGGCGGACAACAGGTCTACCCCTTAAGCGGAATGCAGGCGGACAACAGGTCTACCCCTTAATCGGGAATGCGGGCGGACAACAGGTCTACCCCTTAATCGGGAATGCGGGCGGACAACAGGTCTACCCCTTAATCGGGAATGCAGGCGACAACAGGTCTACCCCTTAATCGGGAATGCAGGCGGACAACAGGTCTACCTCTTTAATCGGGAATGCAGGCGGACAACAGGTCTACTCCCTTAATCGGGAATGCAGGCGGACAACAGGTCTACCCCTTAATCGGGAATGCAGGCGGACAACAGGTCTACCCTTTAATCGGGAATGCAGGCGGACAACAGGTCTACCCCTTTAATCGGGAATGCAGGCGGACAACAGGTCTACCCCTTAATCGGGAATGCAGGCGACAACAGGTCTACCCCTTAATCGGGAATGCCGGCGGACAACAGGTCTACCCCTTAATCGGGAATGCAGGCGGACAACAGGTCTACCCCTTAATCGGGAATGCGGGCGGACAACAGGTCTACCCCTTAATCGGGAATGCCGGCGGACAACAGGTCTACCCTTAATCGGGAATGCAGGCGGACAACAGGTCTCACCTCTTAATCGGGAATGCCGGCGGACAACAGGTCTACCCCTTAATCGGGAATGCAGGCGGACAACAGGTCTACCCCTAATCGGGAATACAGGCGGACAACAGGTCTACCCCTTAAGCTGGAATGCCAGGCGGACAACAGGTCTACCCTTAATCGGGAATGCAGGCGGACAACAGGTCTACCCTTAATCGGAATGCAGGCGGACACCAGGTCTACCCCTTAATCGGGAATGCAGGCGGACAACAGGTCTACCCCTTAATCGGGAATGCGGGCGGACAACAGGTCTACCCCTTAAGCGGGAATGCCGGGCGGACAACAGGTCTACCCCTTAATCGGGAATGCAGGCGGACAACAGGTCTACCCCTTAACCGGGAATGCAGGCGGACACCAGGTCTACCCCTTAATCGGGAATGCAGGCGGACAACAGGTCTACCCCTTAATCGGGAATGCAGGCGGACAACAGGTCTACCCTTTAGCCGGAATGCCAGGCGACAACAGGTCTACCCCCTTAATCGGGAATGCAGGCGGACAACAGGTCTACCCCTTAATCGGGAATGCAGGCGGACACCAGGTCTACCCCTTAATCGGGAATGCAGGCGGACAACAGGTCTACCTCTTAAGCGGGAATGCAGGCGGACAACAGGTCTACCTCTTAATCGGGAATGCAGGCGGACAACAGGTCTACCCTTAATCGGGAATGCAGGCGGACAACAGGTCTACCCCTTAATCGGGAATGCAGGCGGACAACAGGTCTACCCCTAATCGGGAATGCAGGCGGACAACAGGTCTACCCCTTAAGCGGGAATGCCGGCGGACAACAGGTCTACCCCTTAATCGGGAATGCAGGCGGACAACAGGTCTACCCCTTAATCGGAATGCAGGCGGACACCAGGTCTACCCCTTAATCGGAATGCAGGCGGACAACAGGTCTACCCCTTAATCGGGAATGCAGGCGGACAACAGGTCTACCCCTTAATCGGGAATGCAGGCGGACAACAGGTCTACCCTTAATCGGGAATGCCGGCGGACAACAGGTCTACCCCTTAATCGGGAATGCAGGCGGACAACAGGTCTACCCCTTAATCGGGAATGCAGGCGGACACCAGGTCTACCCCTTAATCGGGAATGCAGGCGGACAACAGGTCTACCCCTTAAGCGGGAATGCCGGCGGACAACAGGTCTACCCCTTAATCGGGAATGCAGGCGGACAACAGGTCTACCCCTTAATCGGGAATGCAGGCGGACAACAGGTCTACCCCTTAATCGGGAATGCAGGCGGACAACAGGTCTACCCCTTAATCGGGAATGCAGGCGGACAACAGGTCTACCCCTTAAGCGGGAATGCCAGGCGGACAACAGGTCTACCCCTTAATCGGGAATGCAGGCGGACAACAGGTCTACCCCTTAATCGGGAATGCAGGCGGACAACAGGTCTACCCCTTAATCGGGAATGCAGGCGGACAACAGGTCTACCCCTTAATCGGGAATGCAGGCGGACAACAGGTCTACCCCTTAATCGGAATGCAGGCGGACAACAGGTCTACCCCTTAATCGGGAATGCAGGCGGACAACAGGTCTACCCCTTAATCGGGAATGCAGGCGGACAACAGGTCTACCCCTTAATCGGGAATGCCGGCGGACAACAGGTCTACCCCTTAATCGGGAATGCAGGCGGACAACAGGTCTACCCCTTAATCGGGAATGCAGGCGGACAACAGGTCTACCCCTTAATCGGGAATGCAGGCGACAACAGGTCTACCCCTTAATCGGGAATACGGGCGGACAACAGGTCTACCCCTTAGCCGGAATGCCGGCGGACAACAGGTCTACCCCTTAATCGGGAATGCAGGCGGACAACAGGTCTACCCCTTAATCGGGAATACGGGCGGACAACAGGTCTACCCCTTAATCGGGAATGCAGGCGGACAACAGGTCTACCCTTGATCGGGAATGCAGGGCGGACAACAGGTCTACCCTTAATCGGGAATGCAGGCGACAACAGGTCTACCCCTAATCGGGAATGCAGGCGGACAACAGGTCTACCCCTTAAGCGGGAATGCCGGCGGACAACAGGTCTACCCCTTAATCGGGAATGCAGGCGGACAACAGGTCTACCCCTTAATCGGGAATGCAGGCGGACAACAGGTCTACCCCTTAAGCGGGAATGCCGGCGGACAACAGGTCTACCCCTTAAGCGGGAATGCAGGCGGACAACAGGTCTACCCCTTAATCGGGAATGCAGGCGGACAACAGGTCTACCCTCTAATCGGAATGCGGGCGGACAACAGGTCTACCCCTTAAGCGGGAATGCCGGCGGACAACAGGTCTACCCCTTAATCGGGAATGCAGGCGGACAACAGGTCTACCCTTAAGCGGGAATGCCAGGCGGACACCAGGTCTACCCCTTAAGCGGGAATGCAGGCGGACAACAGGTCTACCCCTTAATCGGAATGCAGGCGGACAACAGGTCTACCCCTTAATCGGGAATGCAGGCGGACAACAGGTCTACCCCTTAATCGGGAATGCCGGGCGGACAACAGGTCTACCCTTAATCGGGAATGCAGGCGGACAACAGGTCTACCCCTTAATCGGGAATGCAGGCGGACACCAGGTCTACCCCTTAATCGGGAATGCAGGCGGACAACAGGTCTACCCCTTAATCGGGAATACGGGCGGACAACAGGTCTACCCCTTAGCGGGAATGCCGGGCGGACAACAGGTCTACCCCTTAATCGGGAATGCAGGCGGACAACAGGTCTACCCCTTAATCGGGAATGCAGGCGGACACCAGGTCTACCCCTTAATCGGGAATGCAGGCGGACAACAGGTCTACCCCTAATGCGGGAATGCCGGCGGACAACAGGTCTACCCCTTAAGCGGGAATGCCAGGCGGACAACAGGTCTACCCCTTAATCGGGAATGCAGGCGGACAACAGGTCTACCCCTTAATCGGGAATGCGGGCGGACAACAGGTCTACCCCTTAGCGGGAATGCCGGGCGGACAACAGGTCTACCCCTTTAGCCGGGAATGCAGGCGGACACCAGGTCTACCCCTTAATCGGGAATGCAGGCGGACAACAGGTCTACCCCTTAATCGGGAATGCGGGCGGACAACAGGTCTACCCCTTAAGCGGGAATGCCAGGCGGACACCAGGTCTACCCCTTAATCGGGAATGCAGGCGGACAACAGGTCTACCCCTTAATCGGGAATGCAGGCGGACAACAGGTCTACCCTTAAGCGGGAATGCCGGCGGACACCAGGTCTACCCCTTAATCGGGAATGCAGGCGGACAACAGGTCTACCCCTTAAGCGGGAATGCCGGCGGACAACAGGTCTACCCCTTAGTCGGGAATGCCAGGCGGACAACAGGTCTACCCCTTAATCGGGAATGCAGGCGGACAACAGGTCTACCCCTTAATCGGGAATGCAGGCGGACAACAGGTCTACCCCTTAATCGGGAATGCAGGCGGACAACAGGTCTACCCCTTAATCGGGAATGCAGGCGGACAACAGGTCTACCCCTTAATCGGGAATGCCGGGCGGACAACAGGTCTACCCCTTAATCGGGAATGCAGGCGGACAACAGGTCTACCCCTTAATCGGGAATGCAGGCGGACAACAGGTCTACTCCCTAATCGGGAATGCGGGCGGACAACAGGTCTACCCCTTAAGCGGGAATGCCGGGCGGACAACAGGTCTACCCCTTAATCGGGAATGCAGGCGGACAACAGGTCTACCTTGCCGGGAATGGTGCGACACCAGGTCTACCCCTTAATCGGGAATGCAGGCGGACAACAGGTCTACCCCCTTAATCGGGAATGCAGGCGGACAACAGGTCTACCCCTTAAGCGGGAATGCCGGCGGACACCAGGTCTACCCCTTAATCGGGAATGCAGGCGGACAACAGGTCTACCCCTTAATCGGAATGCAGGCGGACAACAGGTCTACCCCTTAATCGGGAATGCAGGCGGACAACAGGTCTACCCCTTAATCGGGAATGCCGGCGGACAACAGGTCTACCCCTTAATCGGGAATGCAGGCGGACACCAGGTCTACCCCTTAATCGGGAATGCAGGCGGACAACAGGTCTACCCCTTAATCGGGAATGCAGGCGGACAACAGGTCTACCCCTTAATCGGAATGCCGGCGGACACCAGGCTCTACCCCTTAAGCGGGAATGCAGGCGGACAACAGGTCTACCCCTTAATCGGGAATGCAGGCGGACAACAGGTCTACCCCTTAATCGGGAATGCAGGCGGACAACAGGTCTACCCCTTAATCGGGAATGCAGGCGGACAACAGGTCTACCCCTTAATCGGGAATGCAGGCGGACAACAGGTCTACCCCTTAATCGGGAATGCAGGCGGACAACAGGTCTACCCTTAATCGGGAATGCCGGCGGACAACAGGTCTACCCCTTAAGCGGGAATGCCGGCGGACACCAGGTCTACCCCTTAATCGGGAATGCAGGCGACAACAGGTCTACCCCTTAATCGGGAATGCAGGCGGACAACAGGTCTACCCCTTAAGCGGGAATGCCGGCGGACAACAGGTCTACCCCTTAATCGGGAATGCAGGCGGACAACAGGTCTACCCCTTAATCGGGAATGCAGGCGGACAACAGGTCTACCCCTTAATCGGGAATGCAGGCGGACAACAGGTCTACCCCTTAATCGGAATGCCGGCGGACAACAGGTCTACCCCTTAATCGGGAATGCAGGCGGACAACAGGTCTACCCCTTAATCGGGAATGCAGGCGGACAACAGGTCTACCCCTTAAGCGGGAATGCAGGCGGACAACAGGTCTACCCCTTAATCGGGAATGCAGGCGGACAACAGGTCTACCCCTTAATCGGGAATGCAGGCGGACAACAGGTCTACCCCTTAAGCGGGAATGCCGGCGGACAACAGGTCTACCCCTTAATCGGGAATGCAGGCGGACAACAGGTCTACCCCTTAAGCGGGAATGCAGGCGGACACCAGGTCTACCCCTTAATCGGGAATGCAGGCGGACAACAGGTCTACCCCTTAAGCGGGAATGCCGGCGGACAACAGGTCTACCCCTTAATCGGGAATGCAGGCGGACAACAGGTCTACCCCTTAATCGGGAATGCAGGCGGACAACAGGTCTACCCCTTAATCGGGAATGCAGGCGGACAACAGGTCTACCCCTTAAGCGGGAATGCCAGGCGGACAACAGGTCTACCCCTTAATCGGGAATGCAGGCGGACACCAGGTCTACCCCTTAATCGGGAATGCAGGCGGACAACAGGTCTACCCCTAATCGGGAATGCAGGCGGACAACAGGTCTACCCCTTAAGCGGGAATGCCGGCGGACAACAGGTCTACCCCTTAATCGGGAATGCAGGCGGACAACAGGTCTACCCCTTAATCGGGAATGCAGGCGGACAACAGGTCTACCCCTTAAGCGGGAATGCAGGCGGACAACAGGTCTACCCCTTAATCGGGAATGCAGGCGGACAACAGGTCTACCCCTTAAGCGGGAATGCCGGCGGACAACAGGTCTACCCCTTAAGCGGGAATGCAGGCGGACACCAGGTCTACCCTTTAAGCGGGAATGCAGGCGGACAACAGGTCTACCCCTTAATCGGGAATGCAGGCGGACAACAGGTCTACCCCTTAATCGGGAATGCAGGCGGACAACAGGTCTACCCCTTAAGCGGGAATGCAGGCGGACACCAGGTCTACCCCTTAATCGGGAATGCAGGCGGACAACAGGTCTACCCCTTAATCGGGAATGCAGGCGGACAACAGGTCTACCCCTTAATCGGGAATGCCGGCGGACAACAGGTCTACCCCTTAAGCGGGAATGCCGGCGGACACCAGGTCTACCCCTTAATCGGGAATGCAGGCGGACAACAGGTCTACCCCTTAATCGGGAATGCAGGCGGACAACAGGTCTACCCCTTAAGCGGGAATGCCAGGCGGACAACAGGTCTACCCCTTAATCGGGAATGCAGGCGGACAACAGGTCTACCCCTTAATCGGGAATGCCGGGCGGACAACAGGTCTACCCCTTAATCGGGAATGCAGGCGGACACCAGGTCTACCCCTTAATCGGGAATGCAGGCGGACACCAGGTCTACCCCTTAAGCGGGAATGCCAGGCGGACAACAGGTCTACCCCTTAAGCGGGAATGCAGGCGGACAACAGGTCTACCCCTTAATCGGGAATGCAGGCGGACAACAGGTCTACCCCTTAATCGGGAATGCAGGCGGACACCAGGTCTACCCCTTAATCGGGAATGCAGGCGGACAACAGGTCTACCCCTTAAGCGGGAATGCCGGCGGACACCAGGTCTACCCCTTAATCGGGAATGCAGGCGGACAACAGGTCTACCCCTTAATCGGGAATGCCGGCGGACACCAGGTCTACCCCTTAATCGGGAATGCAGGCGGACAACAGGTCTACCCCTTGATCGGAATGCAGGCGGACACCAGGTCTACCCTTAATCGGGAATGCCGGCGGACAACAGGTCTACCCCTTAAGCGGGAATGCCGGCGGACACCAGGTCTACCCCTTAATCGGGAATGCAGGCGGACAACAGGTCTACCCCTTAATCGGGAATGCAGGCGGACACCAGGTCTACCCCTTAAGCGGGAATGCAGGCGGACAACAGGTCTACCCCTTAATCGGGAATGCAGGCGGACAACAGGTCTACCCCTTAGCCGGGAATGCAGGCGGACACCAGGTCTACCCCTTAATCGGGAATGCAGGCGGACAACAGGTCTACCCCTTAATCGGGAATGCAGGCGGACAACAGGTCTACCCCTTAAGCGGGAATGCCGGCGGACAACAGGTCTACCCCTTAATCGGGAATGCAGGCGGACAACAGGTCTACCCCTTAATCGGGAATGCCGGCGGACACCAGGTCTACCCCTTAATCGGGAATGCAGGCGGACACCAGGTCTACCCCTTAATCGGGAATGCAGGCGGACAACAGGTCTACCCCTTAAGCGGGAATGCAGGCGGACAACAGGTCTACCCCTTAAGCGGGAATGCCGGCGGACAACAGGTCTACCCCTTAAGCGGGAATGCCAGGCGGACACCAGGTCTACCCCTTAATCGGGAATGCAGGCGGACAACAGGTCTACCCCTTAATCGGGAATGCAGGCGGACAACAGGTCTACCCCTTAAGCGGGAATGCAGGCGGACAACAGGTCTACCCCTTAAGCGGGAATGCCAGGCGGACACCAGGTCTACCCCTTAATCGGGAATGCAGGCGGACACCAGGTCTACCCCTTAAGCGGGAATGCAGGCGGACACCAGGTCTACCCCTTAATCGGGAATGCCAGGCGGACACCAGGTCTACCCCTTAATCGGGAATGCAGGCGGACACCAGGTCTACCCCTTAATCGGGAATGCAGGCGGACACCAGGTCTACCCCTTAATCGGGAATGCAGGCGGACACCAGGTCTACCCCTTAAGCGGGAATGCCGGCGGACACCAGGTCTACCCCTTAATCGGGAATGCAGGCGGACAACAGGTCTACCCCTTAATCGGGAATGCCGGCGGACACCAGGTCTACCCCTTAATCGGGAATGCAGGCGGACAACAGGTCTACCCCTTAAGCGGGAATGCAGGCGGACACCAGGTCTACCCCTTAATCGGGAATGCAGGCGGACAACAGGTCTACCCCTTAATCGGGAATGCCGGCGGACAACAGGTCTACCCCTTAAGCGGGAATGCCGGCGGACACCAGGTCTACCCCTTAATCGGGAATGCAGGCGGACAACAGGTCTACCCCTTAAGCGGGAATGCAGGCGGACACCAGGTCTACCCCTTAATCGGGAATGCAGGCGGACAACAGGTCTACCCCTTAAGCGGGAATGCCGGCGGACACCAGGTCTACCCCTTAATCGGGAATGCAGGCGGACAACAGGTCTACCCCTTAATCGGGAATGCCGGCGGACAACAGGTCTACCCCTTAATCGGGAATGCAGGCGGACAACAGGTCTACCCCTTAATCGGGAATGCCGGCGGACAACAGGTCTACCCCTTAAGCGGGAATGCAGGCGGACACCAGGTCTACCCCTTAATCGGGAATGCAGGCGGACAACAGGTCTACCCCTTAATCGGGAATGCAGGCGGACAACAGGTCTACCCCTTAAGCGGGAATGCAGGCGGACAACAGGTCTACCCCTTAAGCGGGAATGCAGGCGGACAACAGGTCTACCCCTTAATCGGGAATGCAGGCGGACAACAGGTCTACCCCTTAAGCGGGAATGCCGGCGGACAACAGGTCTACCCCTTAATCGGGAATGCAGGCGGACAACAGGTCTACCCCTTAATCGGGAATGCCGGCGGACACCAGGTCTACCCCTTAATCGGGAATGCAGGCGGACAACAGGTCTACCCCTTAAGCGGGAATGCCGGCGGACAACAGGTCTACCCCTTAAGCGGGAATGCAGGCGGACAACAGGTCTACCCCTTAATCGGGAATGCAGGCGGACAACAGGTCTACCCCTTAAGCGGGAATGCCGGCGGACACCAGGTCTACCCCTTAATCGGGAATGCAGGCGGACAACAGGTCTACCCCTTAAGCGGGAATGCCGGCGGACAACAGGTCTACCCCTTAATCGGGAATGCAGGCGGACAACAGGTCTACCCCTTAATCGGGAATGCAGGCGGACAACAGGTCTACCCCTTAATCGGGAATGCAGGCGGACAACAGGTCTACCCCTTAATCGGGAATGCAGGCGGACAACAGGTCTACCCCTTAATCGGGAATGCAGGCGGACAACAGGTCTACCCCTTAAGCGGGAATGCCGGCGGACACCAGGTCTACCCCTTAATCGGGAATGCAGGCGGACAACAGGTCTACCCCTTAATCGGGAATGCAGGCGGACAACAGGTCTACCCCTTAATCGGGAATGCAGGCGGACACCAGGTCTACCCCTTAATCGGGAATGCAGGCGGACAACAGGTCTACCCCTTAAGCGGGAATGCAGGCGGACAACAGGTCTACCCCTTAAGCGGGAATGCAGGCGGACTAACAGGTCTACCCCTTAAGCGGGAATGCCGGCGGACACCAGGTCTACCCCTTAATCGGGAATGCAGGCGGACAACAGGTCTACCCCTTAATCGGGAATGCAGGCGGACACCAGGTCTACCCCTTAAGCGGGAATGCAGGCGGACAACAGGTCTACCCCTTAATCGGGAATGCAGGCGGACACCAGGTCTACCCCTTAATCGGGAATGCAGGCGGACAACAGGTCTACCCCTTAAGCGGGAATGCCGGCGGACAACAGGTCTACCCCTTAATCGGGAATGCAGGCGGACACCAGGTCTACCCCTTAATCGGGAATGCAGGCGGACAACAGGTCTACCCCTTAAGCGGGAATGCAGGCGGACAACAGGTCTACCCCTTAATCGGGAATGCAGGCGGACAACAGGTCTACCCCTTAATCGGGAATGCCGGCGGACAACAGGTCTACCCCTTAATCGGGAATGCAGGCGGACAACAGGTCTACCCCTTAATCGGGAATGCGGGCGGACAACAGGTCTACCCCTTAAGCGGGAATGCCGGCGGACAACAGGTCTACCCCTTAATCGGGAATGCAGGCGGACAACAGGTCTACCCCTTAAGCTGGAATGCCGGCGGACACCAGGTCTACCCCTTAAGCGGGAATGCAGGCGGACAACAGGTCTACCCCTTAAGCGGAAATGCCGGCGGACACCAGGTCTACCCCTTAATCGGGAATGCAGGCGGACACCAGGTCTACCCCTTAAGCGGGAATGCCGGCGGACAACAGGTCTACCCCTTAAGCGGGAATGCCGGCGGACACCAGGTCTACCCCTTAATCGGGAATGCAGGCGGACACCAGGTCTACCCCTTAATCGAGAATGCAGGCGGACAACAGGTCTACCCCTTAAGCGGGAATGCCGGCGGACAACAGGTCTACCCCTTAATCGGGAATGCAGGCGGACACCAGGTCTACCCCTTAATCGGGAATGCAGGCGGACAACAGGTCTACCCCTTAATCGGGAATGCGGGCGGACAACAGGTCTACCCCTTAATCGGGAATGCAGGCGGACAACAGGTCTACCCCTTAATCGGGAATGCAGGCGGACACCAGGTCTACCCCTTAATCGGGAATGCAGGCGGACAACAGGTCTACCCCTTAAGCCGGAAATGCCGGCGGACACCAGGTCTACCCCTTAATCGGGAATGCAGGCGGACAACAGGTCTACCCCTTAAGCGGGAATGCCGGGCGGACACCAGGTCTACCCCTTAATCGGGAATGCAGGCGGACACCAGGTCTACCCCTTAAGCGGGAATGCCGGCGGACAACAGGTCTACCCCTTAAGCGGGAATGCCGGCGGACACCAGGTCTACCCCTTAATCGGGAATGCAGGCGGACACCAGGTCTACCCCTTAATCGGGAATGCAGGCGGACAACAGGTCTACCCCTTAAGCGGGAATGCCGGCGGACAACAGGTCTACCCCTTAAGCGGGAATGCAGGCGGACACCAGGTCTACCCCTTAATCGGGAATGCAGGCGGACAACAGGTCTACCCCTTAATCGGGAATACGGGCGGACAACAGGTCTACCCCTTAAGCGGGAATGCCGGCGGACAACAGGTCTACCCCTTAATCGGGAATGCAGGCGGACAACAGGTCTACCCCTTAATCGGGAATGCAGGCGGACAACAGGTCTACCCCTTAATCGGGAATGCAGGCGGACAACAGGTCTACCCCTTAATCGGGAATGCAGGCGGACAACAGGTCTACCCCTTAAGCGGGAATGCAGGCGGACAACAGGTCTACCCCTTAATCGGGAATGCAGGCGGACAACAGGTCTACCCCTTAATCGGGAATGCAGGCGGACACCAGGTCTACCCCTTAATCGGGAATGCAGGCGGACAACAGGTCTACCCCTTAATCGGGAATGCGGGCGGACAACAGGTCTACCCCTTAAGCGGGAATGCAGGCGGACAACAGGTCTACCCCTTAATCGGGAATGCAGGCGGACAACAGGTCTACCCCTTAATCGGGAATGCAGGCGGACAACAGGTCTACCCCTTAATCGGGAATGCAGGCGGACAACAGGTCTACCCCTTAATCGGGAATGCAGGCGGACAACAGGTCTACCCCTTAAGCGGGAATGCCGGCGGACAACAGGTCTACCCCTTAATCGGGAATGCAGGCGGACAACAGGTCTACCCCTTAATCGGGAATGCAGGCGGACAACAGGTCTACCCCTTAAGCGGGAATGCCGGCGGACAACAGGTCTACCCCTTAATCGGGAATGCAGGCGGACAACAGGTCTACCCCTTAATCGGGAATGCAGGCGGACAACAGGTCTACCCCTTAATCGGGAATGCAGGCGGACAACAGGTCTACCCCTTAATCGGGAATGCAGGCGGACAACAGGTCTACCCCTTAATCGGGAATGCGGGCGGACAACAGGTCTACCCCTTAAGCGGGAATGCCAGGCGGACAACAGGTCTACCCCTTAATCGGGAATGCAGGCGGACACCAGGTCTACCCCTTAATCGGGAATGCAGGCGGACAACAGGTCTACCCCTTAATCGGGAATGCGGGCGGACAACAGGTCTACCCCTTAAGCTGGAATGCCGGCGGACAACAGGTCTACCCCTTAATCGGGAATGCAGGCGGACAACAGGTCTACCCCTTAATCGGGAATGCAGGCGGACAACAGGTCTACCCCTTAATCGGGAATGCAGGCGGACAACAGGTCTACCCCTTAATCGGGAATGCCGGCGGACAACAGGTCTACCCCTTAATCGGGAATGCAGGCGGACAACAGGTCTACCCCTTAATCGGGAATGCAGGCGGACAACAGGTCTACCCCTTAATCGGGAATGCGGGCGGACAACAGGTCTACCCCTTAATCGGGAATGCAGGCGGACAACAGGTCTACCCCTTAATCGGGAATGCAGGCGGACAACAGGTCTACCCCTTAATCGGGAATGCAGGCGGACAACAGGTCTACCCCTTAATCGGGAATGCAGGCGGACAACAGGTCTACCCCTTAATCGGGAATGCAGGCGGACAACAGGTCTACCCCTTAATCGGGAATGCGGGCGGACAACAGGTCTACCCCTTAAGCGGGAATGCCGGCGGACAACAGGTCTACCCCTTAATCGGGAATGCAGGCGGACAACAGGTCTACCCCTTAAGCGGGAATGCCGGCGGACACCAGGTCTACCCCTTAAGCGGGAATGCAGGCGGACAACAGGTCTACCCCTTAATCGGGAATGCAGGCGGACAACAGGTCTACCCCTTAATCGGGAATGCAGGCGGACACCAGGTCTACCCCTTAATCGGGAATGCGGGCGGACAACAGGTCTACCCCTTAAGCTGGAATGCCGGCGGACAACAGGTCTACCCCTTAATCGGGAATGCAGGCGGACAACAGGTCTACCCCTTAATCGGGAATGCAGGCGGACAACAGGTCTACCCCTTAAGCGGGAATGCCGGCGGACAACAGGTCTACCCCTTAATCGGGAATGCAGGCGGACACCAGGTCTACCCCTTAATCGGGAATGCAGGCGGACAACAGGTCTACCCCTTAATCGGGAATGCAGGCGGACAACAGGTCTACCCCTTAATCGGGAATGCAGGCGGACAACAGGTCTACCCCTTAATCGGGAATGCAGGCGGACAACAGGTCTACCCCTTAATCGGGAATGCAGGCGGACAACAGGTCTACCCCTTAAGCTGGAATGCCGGCGGACACCAGGTCTACCCCTTAATCGGGAATGCAGGCGGACAACAGGTCTACCCCTTAAGCGGGAATGCCGGGCGGACACCAGGTCTACCCCTTAATCGGGAATGCAGGCGGACAACAGGTCTACCCCTTAGTCGGGAATGCCGGCGGACAACAGGTCTACCCCTTAAGCTGGAATGCAGGCGGACACCAGGTCTACCCCTTAAGCGGGAATGCCGGCGGACAACAGGTCTACCCCTTAATCGGGAATGCAGGCGGACACCAGGTCTACCCCTTAATCGGGAATGCAGGCGGACAACAGGTCTACCCCTTAAGCGGGAATGCCGGCGGACAACAGGTCTACCCCTTAATCGGGAATGCAGGCGGACACCAGGTCTACCCCTTAATCGGGAATGCAGGCGGACAACAGGTCTACCCCCTAATCGGGAATACGGGCGGACAACAGGTCTACCCCTTAATCGGGAATGCAGGCGGACAACAGGTCTACCCCTTAATCGGGAATGCAGGCGGACAACAGGTCTACCCCTTAATCGGGAATGCAGGCGGACAACAGGTCTACCCCTTAATCGGGAATGCAGGCGGACAACAGGTCTACCCCTTAATCGGGAATGCAGGCGGACAACAGGTCTACCCCTTAAGCGGGAATGCAGGCGGACAACAGGTCTACCCCTTAATCGGGAATGCAGGCGGACAACAGGTCTACCCCTTAATCGGGAATGCCGGGCGGACAACAGGTCTACCCCTTAATCGGGAATGCAGGCGGACAACAGGTCTACCCCTAATCGGGAATACGGGCGGACAACAGGTCTACCCCTTAATCGGGAATGCGGGCGGACAACAGGTCTACCCCTTAATCGGGAATGCAGGCGGACAACAGGTCTACCCCTTAATCGGGAATGCAGGCGGACAACAGGTCTACCCCTTAATCGGGAATGCAGGCGGACAACAGGTCTACCCCTTAATCGGAATGCAGGCGGACAACAGGTCTACCCCTTAATCGGGAATGCAGGCGGACAACAGGTCTACCCCTTAATCGGGAATGACGGGCGGACAACAGGTCTACCCCTTAAGCGGGAATGCAGGCGGACAACAGGTCTACCCCTTAATCGGGAATGCAGGCGGACAACAGGTCTACCCCTTAATCGGGAATGCAGGCGGACAACAGGTCTACCCCTTAATCGGGAATGCAGGCGGACAACAGGTCTACCCCTTAATCGGGAATGCGGGCGGACAACAGGTCTACCCCTTAAGCGGGAATGCAGGCGGACAACAGGTCTACCCCTTAATCGGGAATGCGGGCGGACAACAGGTCTACCCCTTAATCGGGAATGCCGGCGGACAACAGGTCTACCCCTTAATCGGGAATGCAGGCGGACAACAGGTCTACCCCTTAATCGGAATGCAGGCGGACAACAGGTCTACCCCTTAAGCGGGAATGCCGGGCGGACACCAGGTCTACCCCTTAATCGGGAATGCAGGCGGACAACAGGTCTACCCCTTAATCGGGAATGCAGGCGGACAACAGGTCTACCCCTTAAGCGGAATGCCGGCGGACAACAGGTCTACCCCTTAATCGGGAATGCAGGCGGACAACAGGTCTACCCCTTAATCGGGAATGCAGGCGGACACCAGGTCTACCCCTTAATCGGGAATGCAGGCGGACAACAGGTCTACCCCTTAATCGGGAATGCGGGCGGACAACAGGTCTACCCCTTAAGCTGGAATGCCAGGCGGACAACAGGTCTACCCCTTAATCGGGAATGCAGGCGGACAACAGGTCTACCCCTTAATCGGGAATGCAGGCGGACACCAGGTCTACCCCTTAATCGGGAATGCAGGCGGACAACAGGTCTACCCCTTAATCGGGAATACGGGCGGACAACAGGTCTACCCCTTAAGCGGGAATGCCGGCGGACAACAGGTCTACCCCTTAATCGGGAATGCAGGCGGACAACAGGTCTACCCCTTAATCGGGAATGCAGGGCGGACAACAGGTCTACCCCTTAATCGGGAATGCAGGCGGACAACAGGTCTACCCCTTAATCGGGAATGCGGGCGGACAACAGGTCTACCCCTTAAGCGGGAATGCAGGCGGACAACAGGTCTACCCCTTAATCGGGAATGCAGGCGGACAACAGGTCTACCCCTTAATCGGGAATGCGGGCGACAACAGGTCTACCCCTTAAGCGGGAATGCCGGCGGACAACAGGTCTACCCCTTAATCGGGAATGCAGGCGGACAACAGGTCTACCCCTTAATCGGGAATGCGGGCGGACACCAGGTCTACCCCTTAAGCGGGAATGCAGGCGGACAACAGGTCTACCCCTTAATCGGGAATGCAGGCGGACAACAGGTCTACCCCTTAAGCGGGAATGCAGGCGGACAACAGGTCTACCCCTTAATCGGGAATGCAGGCGGACAACAGGTCTACCCCTTAATCGGGAATGCAGGCGGACAACAGGTCTACCCCTTAAGCGGGAATGCAGGCGGACAACAGGTCTACCCCTTAATCGGGAATGCAGGCGGACAACAGGTCTACCCCTTAGCGGGAATGCCGGCGGACAACAGGTCTACCCCTTAATCGGGAATGCAGGCGGACAACAGGTCTACCCCTTAAGCGGGAATGCCGGCGGACACCAGGTCTACCCCTTAAGCGGGAATGCAGGCGGACAACAGGTCTACCCCTTAATCGGGAATGCAGGCGGACAACAGGTCTACCCCTTAAGCGGGAATGCCGGCGGACAACAGGTCTACCCCTTAATCGGGAATGCAGGCGGACAACAGGTCTACCCCTTAATCGGGAATGCAGGCGGACAACAGGTCTACCCCTTAATCGGGAATGCAGGCGGACAACAGGTCTACCCCTTAAGCGGGAATGCCGGCGGACAACAGGTCTACCCCTTAATCGGGAATGCAGGCGGACAACAGGTCTACCCCTTAATCGGGAATGCAGGCGGACAACAGGTCTACCCCTTAATCGGGAATGCAGGCGGACAACAGGTCTACCCCTTAATCGGGAATGCCGGCGGACACCAGGTCTACCCCTTAATCGGGAATGCAGGCGGACAACAGGTCTACCCCTTAAGCGGGAATGCAGGCGGACAACAGGTCTACTCCTTAATCGGGAATGCAGGCGGACAACAGGTCTACCCCTTAATCGGGAATGCAGGCGGACAACAGGTCTACCCCTTAATCGGGAATGCAGGCGGACAACAGGTCTACCCCTTAAGCGGGAATGCAGGCGGACAACAGGTCTACCCCTTAATCGGGAATGCAGGCGGACAACAGGTCTACCCCTTAATCGGGAATGCAGGCGGACAACAGGTCTACCCCTTAATCGGGAATGCAGGCGGACACCAGGTCTACCCCTTAATCGGGAATGCAGGCGGACAACAGGTCTACCCCTTAAGCGGGAATGCCGGCGGACAACAGGTCTACCCCTTAATCGGGAATGCAGGCGGACACCAGGTCTACCCCTTAATCGGGAATGCAGGCGGACAACAGGTCTACCCCTTAATCGGGAATGCAGGCGGACAACAGGTCTACCCCTTAAGCGGGAATGCCGGCGGACAACAGGTCTACCCCTTAATCGGGAATGCAGGCGGACAACAGGTCTACCCCTTAAGCGGGAATGCAGGCGGACAACAGGTCTACCCCTTAATCGGGAATGCAGGCGGACAACAGGTCTACCCCTTAAGCGGGAATGCCGGCGGACAACAGGTCTACCCCTTAAGCGGGAATGCCGGCGGACACCAGGTCTACCCCTTAATCGGGAATGCAGGCGGACAACAGGTCTACCCCTTAATCGGGAATGCAGGCGGACAACAGGTCTACCCCTTAATCGGGAATGCCGGCGGACAACAGGTCTACCCCTTAATCGGGAATGCAGGCGGACAACAGGTCTACCCCTTAATCGGGAATGCAGGCGGACAACAGGTCTACCCCTTAATCGGGAATGCAGGCGGACAACAGGTCTACCCCTTAATCGGGAATGCAGGCGGACAACAGGTCTACCCCTTAAGCGGGAATGCCGGGCGGACACCAGGTCTACCCCTTAAGCCGGAATGCAGGCGGACAACAGGTCTACCCCTTAGCGGGAATGCAGGCGGACACCAGGTCTACCCCTTAATCGGGAATGCAGGCGGACACCAGGTCTACCCCTTAATCGGGAATGCCGGCGGACAACAGGTCTACCCCTTAAGCGGGAATGCAGGCGGACAACAGGTCTACCCCTTAAGCGGGAATGCCGGCGGACAACAGGTCTACCCCTTAATCGGGAATGCAGGCGGACACCAGGTCTACCCCTTAAGCGGGAATGCCGGCGGACAACAGGTCTACCCCTTAATCGGGAATGCAGGCGGACAACAGGTCTACCCCTTAAGCGGGAATGCAGGCGGACACCAGGTCTACCCCTTAAGCGGGAATGCAGGCGGACAACAGGTCTACCCCTTAATCGGGAATGCCAGGCGGACACCAGGTCTACCCCTTAATCGGGAATGCAGGCGGACAACAGGTCTACCCCTTAATCGGGAATGCGGGCGGACAACAGGTCTACCCCTTAAGCGGGAATGCCGGCGGACAACAGGTCTACCCCTTAATCGGGAATGCAGGCGGACAACAGGTCTACCCCTTAATCGGGAATGCAGGCGGACACCAGGTCTACCCCTTAATCGGGAATGCAGGCGGACAACAGGTCTACCCCTTAATCGGGAATGCCGGCGACAACAGGTCTACCCTTAATCGGGAATGCCGGCGGACAACAGGTCTACCCCCTTAATCGGGAATGCAGGCGGACAACAGGTCTACCCCTTAAGCGGGAATGCAGGCGGACAACAGGTCTACCCCTTAAGCGGGAATGCAGGCGGACAACAGGTCTACCCCTTAATCGGGAATGCAGGCGGACACCAGGTCTACCCCTTAATCGGGAATGCAGGCGGACAACAGGTCTACCCCTTAAGCGGGAATGCCGGCGGACAACAGGTCTACCCCTTAATCGGGAATGCAGGCGGACAACAGGTCTACCCCTTAAGCGGGAATGCAGGCGGACAACAGGTCTACCCCTTAATCGGGAATGCAGGCGGACAACAGGTCTACCCCTTAATCGGGAATGCAGGCGGACAACAGGTCTACCCCTTAAGCGGGAATGCCGGCGGACAACAGGTCTACCCCTTAATCGGGAATGCAGGCGGACAACAGGTCTACCCCTTAATCGGGAATGCCGGGCGGACACCAGGTCTACCCCTTAATCGGGAATGCAGGCGGACAACAGGTCTACCCCTTAATCGGGAATGCCGGCGGACAACAGGTCTACCCCTTAATCGGGAATGCAGGCGGACAACAGGTCTACCCCTTAATCGGGAATGCCGGCGGACACCAGGTCTACCCCTTAAGCGGGAATGCCAGGCGGACAACAGGTCTACCCCTTAAGCGGGAATGCCAGGCGGACACCAGGTCTACCCCTTAAGCGGGAATGCCGGCGGACACCAGGTCTACCCCTTAATCGGGAATGCAGGCGGACAACAGGTCTACCCCTTAATCGGGAATGCAGGCGGACAACAGGTCTACCCCTTAATCGGGAATGCCGGCGGACAACAGGTCTACCCCTTAAGCGGGAATGCCAGGCGGACAACAGGTCTACCCCTTAATCGGGAATGCAGGCGGACAACAGGTCTACCCCTTAATCGGGAATGCGGGCGGACAACAGGTCTACCCCTTAAGCCGGAATGCCGGCGGACAACAGGTCTACCCCTTAATCGGGAATGCAGGCGGACAACAGGTCTACCCCTTAAGCGGGAATGCCGGCGGACACCAGGTCTACCCCTTAATCGGGAATGCAGGCGGACAACAGGTCTACCCCTTAAGCGGGAATGCCGGCGGACACCAGGTCTACCCCTTAATCGGGAATGCAGGCGGACACCAGGTCTACCCCTTAAGCGGGAATGCCGGCGGACAACAGGTCTACCCCTTAAGCGGGAATGCCGGCGGACACCAGGTCTACCCCTTAATCGGGAATGCAGGCGGACACCAGGTCTACCCCTTAATCGGGAATGCAGGCGGACAACAGGTCTACCCCTTTAGCGGGAATGCCGGGCGGACAACAGGTCTACCCCTTAATCGGGAATGCAGGCGGACACCAGGTCTACCCCTTAATCGGGAATGCAGGCGGACAACAGGTCTACCCCTTAATCGGGAATGCAGGCGGACAACAGGTCTACCCCTTAATCGGGAATGCAGGCGGACAACAGGTCTACCCCTTAGCCGGAAATGCCGGCGGACACCAGGTCTACCCCTTAATCGGGAATGCAGGCGGACAACAGGTCTACCCCTTAAGCGGGAATGCCGGCGGACACCAGGTCTACCCCTTAAGCGGGAATGCAGGCGGACAACAGGTCTACCCCTTAAGCGGGAATGCCGGCGGACACCAGGTCTACCCCTTAATCGGGAATGCAGGCGGACACCAGGTCTACCCCTTAATCGGGAATGCGGGCGGACAACAGGTCTACCCCTTAAGCGGGAATGCCGGGCGGACACCAGGTCTACCCCTTAATCGGGAATGCAGGCGGACACCAGGTCTACCCCTTAATCGAGAATGCAGGCGGACAACAGGTCTACCCCTTTAGCGGGAATGCCGGCGGACAACAGGTCTACCCCTTAAGCCGGAATGCAGGCGGACACCAGGTCTACCCCTTAATCGGGAATGCAGGCGGACAACAGGTCTACCCCTTAATCGGGAATGCAGGCGGACAACAGGTCTACCCCTTAAGCGGGAATGCCGGCGGACACCAGGTCTACCCCTTAATCGGAATGCAGGCGACAACAGGTCTACCCTTAATCGGAATGCAGGCGGACAACAGGTCTACCCCTTAATCGGGAATGCAGGCGGACACCAGGTCTACCCCTTAATCGGGAATGCGGGCGGACAACAGGTCTACCCCTTAGCCGGAATGCAGGCGGACAACAGGTCTACCCCTTAATCGGGAATGCAGGCGGACAACAGGTCTACCCCTTAATCGGGAATGCAGGCGGACAACAGGTCTACCCCTTAATCGGGAATGCAGGCGGACAACAGGTCTACCCCTTAATCGGGAATGCGGGCGGACAACAGGTCTACCCCTTAATCGGGAATGCAGGCGGACAACAGGTCTACCCCTTAATCGGGAATGCGGGCGGACAACAGGTCTACCCCTTAAGCGGGAATGCGGGCGGACAACAGGTCTACCCCTTAATCGGGAATGCAGGCGGACAACAGGTCTACCCCTTAATCGGGAATGCGGGCGGACAACAGGTCTACCCCTTAAGCGGGAATGCCAGGCGGACAACAGGTCTACCCCTTAATCGGGAATGCAGGCGGACAACAGGTCTACCCCTTAATCGGGAATGCGGGCGGACAACAGGTCTACCCCTTAAGCGGGAATGCCGGCGGACAACAGGTCTACCCCTTAATCGGGAATGCAGGCGGACAACAGGTCTACCCCTTAATCGGGAATGCAGGCGGACAACAGGTCTACCCCTTAACCGGGAATGCAGGCGGACAACAGGTCTACCCCTTAATCGGGAATGCAGGCGGACACCAGGTCTACCCCTTAATCGGGAATGCAGGCGGACAACAGGTCTACCCCTTAATCGGGAATGCAGGCGGACAACAGGTCTACCCCTTAATCGGGAATGCAGGCGGACAACAGGTCTACCCCTTAATCGGGAATGCGGGCGGACAACAGGTCTACCCCTTAGCGGGAATGCCGGCGGACAACAGGTCTACCCCTTAATCGGGAATGCAGGCGGACACCAGGTCTACCCCTTAATCGGGAATGCAGGCGGACAACAGGTCTACCCCTTAATCGGGAATGCGGGCGGACAACAGGTCTACCCCTTGCCGGAATGCCGGGCGGACAACAGGTCTACCCCTTAATCGGGAATGCAGGCGGACAACAGGTCTACCCCTTAGCCGGAAAGCCGGCGGACACCAGGTCTACCCCTTAAGCGGGAATGCAGGCGGACAACAGGTCTACCCCTTAAGCTGGAAAGCCGGCGGACACCAGGTCTACCCCTTAATCGGGAAGGCAGGCGGACACCAGGTCTACCCCTTAAGCGGGAATGCCGGCGGACAACAGGTCTACCCCTTAAGCGGGAATGCCGGCGGACACCAGGTCTACCCCTTAATCGGGAATGCAGGCGGACACCAGGTCTACCCCTTAATCAAGAATGCAGGCGGACAACAGGTCTACCCCTTAGCGGGAATGCCAGGCGGACAACAGGTCTACCCCTTAATCGGGAATGCAGGCGGACACCAGGTCTACCCCTTAATCGGGAATGCAGGCGGACAACAGGTCTACCCCTTAATCGGGAATGCGGGCGGACAACAGGTCTACCCCTTAATCGGGAATGCAGGCGGACAACAGGTCTACCCCTTAAGCGGGAAAGCCGGCGGACACCAGGTCTACCCCTTAATCGGGAATGCAGGCGGACAACAGGTCTACCCCTTAAGCTGGAAAGCCGGGCGGACACCAGGTCTACCCCTTAATCGGAATGCAGGCGGACAACAGGTCTACCCCTTAGCTGGAAAGCCGGCGGACACCAGGTCTACCCCTTAATCGGGAAGGCAGGCGGACACCAGGTCTACCCCTTAAGCGGGAATGCCAGGCGGACAACAGGTCTACCCCTTAGCTGGAATGCCGGGCGGACACCAGGTCTACCCCTTAAGCGGGAATGCCGGGCGGACACCAGGTCTACCCCTTAATCGGGAATGCAGGCGGACACCAGGTCTACCCCTTAATCAAGAATGCAGGCGGACAACAGGTCTACCCCTTTAGCGGGAATGCCGGGCGGACAACAGGTCTACCCCTTAATCGGGAATGCAGGCGGACACCAGGTCTACCCCTTAATCGGGAATGCGGGCGGACAACAGGTCTACCCCTTAATCGGGAATACGGGCGGACAACAGGTCTACCCCTTAAGCGGGAATGCCGGGCGGACAACAGGTCTACCCCTTAATCGGGAATGCAGGCGGACAACAGGTCTACCCCTTAATCGGGAATGCAGGCGGACACCAGGTCTACCCCTTAATCGGGAATGCAGGCGGACAACAGGTCTACCCCTAATCGGGAATACGGGCGGACAACAGGTCTACCCCTTAGCCGGGAATGCCGGCGGACAACAGGTCTACCCCTTAATCGGGAATGCAGGCGGACAACAGGTCTACCCCTTAATCGGGAATGCCAGGCGGACACCAGGTCTACCCCTTAATCGGGAATGCAGGCGGACAACAGGTCTACCCCTTAATCGGGAATGCGGGCGGACAACAGGTCTACCCCTTAAGCGGGAATGCCGGCGGACAACAGGTCTACCCCTTAATCGGGAATGCAGGCGGACAACAGGTCTACCCCTTAATCGGGAATGCAGGCGGACAACAGGTCTACCCCTTAATCGGGAATGCAGGCGGACAACAGGTCTACCCCTTAATCGGAATGCGGGCGGACAACAGGTCTACCCCTTAAGCGGGAATGCCGGCGGACAACAGGTCTACCCCTTAATCGGGAATGCAGGCGGACAACAGGTCTACCCTTAATCGGGAATGCAGGCGGACAACAGGTCTACCCCTTAATCGGGAATGCAGGCGGACAACAGGTCTACCCCTTAATCGGGAATGCAGGCGGACAACAGGTCTACCCCTTAATCGGGAATGCAGGCGGACACCAGGTCTACCCCTTAATCGGGAATGCAGGCGGACAACAGGTCTACCCCTTAAGCCGGAATGCCGGCGGACAACAGGTCTACCCCTTAATCGGGAATGCAGGCGGACAACAGGTCTACCCCTTAATCGGGAATGCCGGCGGACACCAGGTCTACCCCTTAATCGGGAATGCAGGCGGACAACAGGTCTACCCCTTAATCGGGAATGCAGGCGGACAACAGGTCTACCCTTGCCGGAATGCCGGGCGACAACAGGTCTACCCCTTAATCGGGAATGCAGGCGGACACCAGGTCTACCCCTTAAGCGGGAATGCAGGCGGACAACAGGTCTACCCCTTAATCGGGAATGCAGGCGGACAACAGGTCTACCCCTTAATCGGGAATGCCGGCGGACACCAGGTCTACCCCTTAATCGGGAATGCAGGCGGACAACAGGTCTACCCCTTAATCGGGAATGCAGGCGGACAACAGGTCTACCCCCTTCAGCGGAATGCAGGCGGACAACAGGTCTACCCCTTAAGCGGGAATGCCGGCGGACACCAGGTCTACCCCTTAATCGGGAATGCAGGCGGACAACAGGTCTACCCCTTAGCTGGAATGCCGGCGGACACCAGGTCTACCCCTTAATCGGGAATGCAGGCGGACACCAGGTCTACCCCTTAATCGGGAATGCAGGCGGACAACAGGTCTACCCCTTAATCGGGAATGCAGGCGGACAACAGGTCTACCCCTTAAGCGGGAATGCAGGCGGACAACAGGTCTACCCCTTAATCGGGAATGCAGGCGGACAACAGGTCTACCCCTTAATCGGGAATGCAGGCGGACACCAGGTCTACCCCTTAAGCCGGGAATGCCGGCGGACACCAGGTCTACCCCTTAATCGGGAATGCAGGCGGACAACAGGTCTACCCCTTAATCGGGAATGCAGGCGGACAACAGGTCTACCCCTTAAGCGGGAATGCAGGCGGACACCAGGTCTACCCCTTAATCGGAATGCAGGCGGACAACAGGTCTACCCCTTTAGCCGGAATGCCGGCGGACACCAGGTCTACCCCTTAATCGGGAATGCAGGCGGACAACAGGTCTACCCCTTAATCGGGAATGCAGGCGGACAACAGGTCTACCCCTTAAGCGGGAATGCCGGCGGACAACAGGTCTACCCCTTAAGCGGGAATGCAGGCGGACACCAGGTCTACCCCTTAATCGGGAATGCAGGCGGACAACAGGTCTACCCCTAAGCGGGAATGCGGGCGGACAACAGGTCTACCCCTTAAGCGGGAATGCAGGCGGACAACAGGTCTACCCCTTAATCGGGAATGCAGGCGGACAACAGGTCTACCCTTAATCGGGAATGCCGGCGGACACCAGGTCTACCCTTAAGCGGGAATGCAGGCGGACAACAGGTCTACCCTTAAGCTGGAATGCCGGCGGACAACAGGTCTACCCCTTAGCCGGAATGCCGGGCGGACAACAGGTCTACCCCTTGCCGGAATGCAGGCGGACACCAGGTCTACCCCTTAATCGGGAATGCAGGCGGACAACAGGTCTACCCCTTAATCGGGAATGCGGGCGGACAACAGGTCTACCCCTTAAGCGGGAATGCCAGGCGGACAACAGGTCTACCCCTTAATCGGGAATGCAGGCGGACAACAGGTCTACCCCTTAATCGGAATGCCGGCGGACAACAGGTCTACCCCTTAATCGGGAATGCAGGCGGACAACAGGTCTACCCCTTAATCGGGAATGCGGGCGGACAACAGGTCTACCCTTCATCGGGAATGCCGGCGGACAACAGGTCTACCCCTTAATCGGGAATGCAGGCGGACAACAGGTCTACCCCTTAATCGGAATGCAGGCGGACAACAGGTCTACCCCTTAGTCGGGAATGCAGGCGGACAACAGGTCTACCCCTTAATCGGGAATGCAGGCGGACACCAGGCTCTACCCCTTAATCGGGAATGCCGGCGGACAACAGGTCTACCCCTTAATCGGGAATGCAGGCGGACAACAGGTCTACCCCTTAAGCGGGAATGCAGGCGGACAACAGGTCTACCCCTTAATCGGGAATGCAGGCGGACAACAGGTCTACCCCTTAGCCGGGAATGCCGGCGGACACCAGGTCTACCCCTTAATCGGGAATGCAGGCGGACACCAGGTCTACCCCTTAATCGGGAATGCAGGCGGACAACAGGTCTACCCCTTAAGCCGGAATGCAGGCGGACAACAGGTCTACCCCTTAAGCGGGAATGCCGGCGACACCAGGTCTACCCCTTAAGCCGGAATGCGGGCGGACACCAGGTCTACCCTTAAGCGGGAATGCAGGCGGACAACAGGTCTACCCCTTAGCGGGAATGCCGGCGGACACCAGGTCTACCCCTTAATCGGGAATGCAGGCGGACAACAGGTCTACCCCTTAATCGGGAATGCAGGCGGACAACAGGTCTACCCCTTCAGCGGGAATGAAGGCGGACAACAGGTCTTACCCCTTGCGGGAATGCCGGGCGGACACCAGGTCTACCCCTTAATCGGGAATGCAGGCGGACAACAGGTCTACCCCTTGCCGGAATGCCGGCGACACCAGGTCTACCCCTTAATCGGGAATGCAGGCGGACAACAGGTCTACCCTTAATCGGGAATGCAGGCGGACAACAGGTCTACCCCTTAAGCGGGAATGCCGGCGGACACCAGGTCTACCCCTTAATCGGGAATGCAGGCGGACAACAGGTCTACCCCTAATCGGGAATGCAGGCGGACAACAGGTCTACCCCTTAATGCGGGAATGCCGGCGGACAACAGGTCTACCCCTTAATCTGGAATGCAGGCGACAACAGGTCTACCCCTTAATCGGGAATGCAGGCGACAACAGGTCTACCCCTTTAGCGGAATGCCGGGCGGACACCAGGTCTACCCTTTGCCGGAATGCAGGCGGACACCAGGTCTACCCTTAATCGGAATGCAGGGCGGACACCAGGTCTACCCCTTAATCGGGAATGCGGGCGGATCAACAGGTCTACCCCTTAAGCGGAATGCCGGGCGGACAACAGGTCTACCCCTTTAAGCGGAATGCAGGCGGACAACAGGTCTACCTCTTAAGCGGGAATGCCGGGCGGACAACAGGTCTACCCCTTAGCGGGAATGCAGGCGGACAACAGGTCTACCCCTTAAGCGGGAATGCCGGCGACAACAGGTCTACCTCTTAATCGGGAATGCAGGCGGACAACAGGTCTACCCCTTAATCGGGAATGCCGGGCGGACACCAGGTCTACCCCTTAAGCGGGAATGCAGGCGGACAACAGGTCTACCCCTTAGCCGGAATGCAGGCGGACAACAGGTCTACCCCTTAGCCGGAATGCCGGCGGACACCAGGTCTACCCCTTAATCGGAATGCAGGCGGACAACAGGTCTACCCTTAATCGGGAATGCAGGCGGACAACAGGTCTACCCCTTAATCGGGAATGCAGGCGGACAACAGGTCTACCCCTTAAGCGGAATGCAGGCGGACAACAGGTCTACCCCTTAATCGGGAATGCAGGCGGACAACCAGGTCTACCCTTAATCGGGAATGCAGGCGGACAACAGGTCTACCCCTTAAGCGGGAATGCAGGCGGACAACAGGTCTACCCCTTAATCGGGAATGCAGGCGGACAACAGGTCTACCCCTTAATCGGGAATGCAGGCGGACAACAGGTCTACCCCTTAATCCGGAATGCCAGGCGGACAACAGGTCTACCCCTTAATCGGGAATGCAGGCGGACAACAGGTCTACCCCTTAATCGGGAATGCAGGCGGACAACAGGTCTACCCCTTAATCGGGAATGCAGGCGACAACAGGTCTACCCTCGCTGGCTGGGTAGACCTGGTGTCCTCGGAAGTGCGCT
>JAKWBO010000505.1:0-41426 GCA_034336685.1 Luscinia luscinia
GCCACGCGGCCCACCCGTGGAGTGGGCGTGCAGAAGGGCCTGCGGTTTGCCTCTGGGTGTGCCGCCACGACCCGGCCCACCCGTGGGTGGGCGTGCAGAAGAGCCTGCGTGTTGCCTCTGGGTGTGCCGCCACGGCCGGCCCACCCGTGGGTGGGCGTGCAGAACTGTTTGCGTGTGCCTCTGGGTGTGCCGCCACGGCCGGCCCACCCGTGGGTGGGCGTGCAGAACTGCCTTGCGTGTGCCTCTGGGTGTGCCGCCCGGCGGCCCACCGTGGGTGGGCGTGCAGAACTGTTTGCGTGTTGCCTCTGGAGTGTGCCGCCACGGCCGGCCCACCCGTGGGTGGGCGTGCAGAAGTGTCTGCGTGTTGCCTCTGGGTGTGCCGCCACGGCCGGCCCACCCGTGGGTGGGCGTGCAGAGACTGTTTGCGTGTGCCACTGGGTGTGCCGCCACGGCCGGCCCACCCGTGGGTGGGCGTGCAGAAGTGTCTGCGTGTGCCTCTGGGTGTGCCGCCACGGCCGGCCCACCCGTGGGTGGGCGTGCAGAACGGGCCTGCGGTTGCCTCTGGGTGTGCCGCCACGGCCGGCCCACCCGTGGGTGGGCGTGCAGAACTGTTTGCGTGTTGCCTCTGGGTGTGCCGCCACGGCCGGCCCACCCGTGGGTGGGCGTGCAGAACTGTTTGCGTGTGCCTCTGGGTGTGCCGCCACGGCCGGCCCACCCGTGGGTGGGCGTGCAGAAGGGCCTGCGGTTGCCTCTGGGTGTGCCGCCACGGCCGGCCCACCCGTGGGTGGGCGTGCAGAAGCTGTCTGCGTGTGCCTCTGGGTGTGCCGCCACGGCCGGCCCACCCGTGGGTGGGCGTGCAGAACTGTTTGCGTGTGCCTCTGGGTGTGCCGCCACGGCCGGCCCACCCGTGGGTGGGCGTGCAGAAGGGCCTGCAGTTGCCTCTGGGTGTGCCGCCACGGCCGGCCCACCCGTGGGTGGGCGTGCAGAAGGGCCTGCGGTTGCCTCTGGGTGTGCCGCCACGGCCGGCCCACCCGTGGAGTGGGCGTGCAGAAGGGTCTGCGGTGTGCCTCTGGGTGTGCCGCCACGGCCGGCCCGACCCGTGGGTGGGCGTGCAGAAGGGCCATCGTGTGCCTCTGGGTGTGCCGCCACGGCCGGCCCATTCGTGGGTGGGCGTGCAGAAGGGCCTGCATTTGCCTCCGCGTGTGCTGCCACGGCCGGCCCACCCGTGGGTAAGCGTGCAGAAGCGCCTGTGGTTGCCTCTGGGTGTGCCGCCACGGCCGGCCCATTCGTGGGTGGGCGTGTAGAACTGTTTGCTTGTGCCACTGGGTGTGCCGCCACGGCCGGCCCACTCGTGGGTGGGCGTGCAGAACTGTTTCCGTGTGGCACTGGGTGTTCCGCTCTGACCGGCCCACCCGTGGGTGGGCGTGCAGAAAGAGCCTGCGGTTGCCTCTGGGTGTGCCGCCACGGCCGGCCCACCCGTGGGTGGGCGTGCAGAACTGTTTGCGTGTGCCTCTGGGTGTGCCGCCACGGCCGGCCCACCCGTGGGTGGGCGTGCAGAAGTGTCTGCGTGTTGCCTCTGGGTGTGCCGCCACGGCCGGCCCACCCGTGGGTGGGCGTGCAGAAGTGTTTGCGTGTTGCCTCTGGGTGTGCCGCCACGGCCGGCCCACCCGTGGGTGGGCGTGCAGAAGGGTTTGCGTTTGCCTCTGGGTGTGCCGCTGCGGCCGGCCCACCCGTGGGTGGGCGTGCAGAACTGTCTGCGTGTTGCCTCTGGGTGTGCCGCCACGGCCGGCCCACCCGTGGGTGGGCGTGCAGAACTGTTTGCGTGTGCCACTGGGTGTGCCGCCACGGCCGGCCCACCCGTGGAGTGGGCGTGCAGAAGCTGTTCTGCGTGTGCCTACTGGGTGTGCCGCCACGGCCGGCCCACCCGTGGGTGGGCGTGCAGAACTGTTTGCGTGTGCCACTGGGTGTGCCGCCACGGCCGGCCCACCCGTGGGTGGGCGTGCAGAAGGGCTTGCGGTTGCCTCTGGGTGTGCCGCCACGGCCGGCCACCCGTGGGTGGGCGTGCAGAAGGGTTCTGCGGTTGCCTCTGGGTGTGCCGCCACGGCCGGCCCACCCGTGGGTGGGCGTGCAGAACTAGCCTGCGGTGTGCCTCTGGTGTGTGCCGCCACGGCCGGCCCACCCGTGGGTGGGCGTGCAGAAGGGTTTGCGTTTGCCTCTGGGTGTGCCGCCACGGCCGGCCCACCCGTGGGTGGGCGTGCAGAAGTGCCTGCAGTGTGCCTCTGGGTGTGCCGCCACGGCCGGCCCACCCGTGGGTGGGCGTGCAGAAGAGCTCGCGTGTTGCCTCTGGGTGTGCCGCCACGGCCGGCCACCCGTGGGTGGGCGTGCAGAACTGTTTGCGTGTGCCACTGGGTGTGCCGCCACGGCCGGCCCACCCGTGGGTGGGCGTGCAGAAGCTGTTTGCGGTTGCCTCTGGGTGTGCCGCCACGGCCGGCCCACCCGTGGGTGGGCGTGCAGAAGTGCCTGCGGTTGCCTCTGGGTGTGCCGCCACGGCCGGCCCACCCGTGGGTGGGCGTGCAGAACGGTTTGCGTGTTGCCTCTGGGTGTGCCGCCACGGCCGGCCCACCCGTGGGTGGGCGTGCAGAAGGGTTTGCGGTTGCCTCTGGGTGTGCCGCCACGGCCGGCCCACCCGTGGGTGGGCGTGCAGAAGCGGCCTGCGTGTTGCCTCTGGGTGTGCCGCCACGGCCGGCCCACCCGTGGGTGGGCGTGCAGAACTGTTTGCGTGTGCCTCTGGGTGTGCCGCCACGGCCGGCCCACCCGTGGGTGGGCGTGCAGAAGGGCCTGCGGTTGCCTCTGGGTGTGCCGCCACGGCCGGCCCACCCGTGGGTGGGCGTGCAGAAGCTGTTTGCGTGTGCCTCTGGGTGTGCCGCCACGGCCGGCCCACCCGTGGGTGGGCGTGCAGAAGTGTCTGCGGTGTGCCTCTGGGTGTGCCGCCACGGCCGGCCCACCCGTGGGTGGGCGTGCAGAACTGCTTGCAGTGTGCCACTGGGTGTGCCGCCACGGCCGGCCCACCCGTGGGTGGGCGTGCAGAAGCGGTCTGCAGTTGCCTCTGGGTGTGCCGCCACGGCCGGCCCACCCGTGGGTGGGCGTGCAGAACTGTTTGCGTGTGCCACTGGGTGTGCCGCCACGGCCGGCCCACCCGTGGGTGGGCGTGCAGAACTGTTTGCGTGTGCCACTGGGTGTGCCGCCACGGCCGGCCCACCCGTGGAGTGGGCGTGCAGAACTGTTTGCGGTTGCCTCTGGGTGTGCCGCCACGGCCGGCCCACCCGTGGGTGGGCGTGCAGAAAGGCCTGGGGTTGCCTCTGGGTGTGCTGTTACGGCCGGCCCACCCGTGGGTGGGCGTGCAGAACTGTTTGCGTGTGCCACTGGATGTGCCGCCACGGCCGGCCCACCCGTGGGTGGGCGTGCAGAACTGTTTGCGTGTGCCACTGGGTGTGCCGCCACGGCCGGCCTACCCGTCGGTGGGCGTGCAGAAGGGTCTGCGTGTTGCCTCTGGGTGTGCCGCCACAGCCGGCCCACCCGTGGGTGGGCGTGCAGAACTGTCTGCGGTTGCCTCTGGGTGTGCCGCCACGGCCGGCCCACCCGTGGGTGGGCGTGCAGAATAGCCTGTCGGTTGCCTCTGGGTGTTGCAGCCACGGCCGGCCCACCCGTGGGTGGGCGTGCAGAACTGTTTGCGTGTGCCTCTGGGTGTGCCGCCACGGCCGGCCCACCCGTGGGTGGGCGTGCAGAACTGTTTGCGTGTGCCACTGGGTGTGCCGCTACGGCCGGCCCACCCGTGGGTGGGCGTGCAGAACTGTTTGCGTGTGTCACTGGGTCTGCCGCCACGGCCGGCCCACCCGTGGGTGGGCGTGCAGAAGGGTTTGCGGTTGCCTCTGGGTGTGCCGCCACGGCCGGCCCACCCGTGAGTGGGCGTGCAGAAGGGCCTGCGGTTGCCTCTGGGTGTGCCGCCACGGCCGGCCCACCCGTGGGTGGGCGTGCAGAACTGTTTGCATGTGCCACTGGGTGTGCAGCCACGGCCGGCCCACCCGTGGGTGGGCGTGCAGAAGGGTTTGCGGTTGCCTCTGGGTGTGCCGCCACGGCCGGCCCACCCGTGGGTGGGCGTGCAGAAAGGCCTGCGGTTGCCTCTGGTTGTGCCGCCACGGCCGGCCCACCCGTGGGTGGGCGTGCAGAAGGGCCTGGGGTTGCCTCTGGGTGTGCCGCCACGGCCGGCCCACCCGTGGGTGGGCGTGCAGAACTGTTTGCGTGTGCCAATGGGTGTGCCGCCACGGCCGGCCCACCCGTGGGTGGGCGTGCAGAACTGTCTGCGTGTGCCACTGGATGTGCCGCCACGGCCGGCCCACCCGTGGGTGGGCGTGCAGAAGTGTATGCGTGATCCACTGGGTGTGCCGCCACAGCCGGCCCACCTGTGGGTGGGCGTGCAGAACTGTTTGCGTGCGCCACTAGGTGTGCCGCCACGGCCGGCCCACCCGTGGGTGGGCGTGCAGACCTGTTTGCGTGTGCCTCTGGGTGTGCCGCCACGGCCGGCCCACCCGTGGGTGGGCGTGCAGAAGGGCCTGCAGTTGCCCCTGGGTGTGCCGCTACGGCCGGCCCACCCGTGGGTGGGCGTGCAGAAGTGCCTGCGTTTGCCTCTGGGTGTGCCGCCACGGCCGGCCCACCAGTGGGTGGGCGTGCAGAACTGTTTGCATGTGCCACTGGGTGTGCCGCCACGGCCGGCCCACCCGTGGGTGGGCGTGCAGAACTGTTTGCGTGTGCCACTGGGTGTGCCGCCACGGCCGGCCCACCCGTGGGTGGGCGTGCAGAAAAGTTTGCGGTTGCCTCTGGGTGTGCCGCCACGGCCGGCCCACCCGTGGGTGGGCGTGCAGAAGGGCATGCGGTTGCCTCTTGGTGTGCCGCCACGGCCGGCCCACCCGTGGGTGGGCGTGCAGAAGTGCCTGCGTTTGCCTCTGGGTGTGCCGCCATGGCCGGCCCACCCGTGGGTGGGCGTGCAGAAGGGCCTGCGGTTGCCTCTGGGTGTGCCGCCACGGCCGGCCCACCCGTGGGTGGGCGTGCAGAAGTGCCTGCGGTTGCCTCTGGGTGTGCCGCCACGGCCGGCGCACCCGTGTTTGGGCGTGCAGAACTGTTTGCGTGTGCTTCTGGGTGTGCCGCCACGGCCGGCCCACCCGTGGGTGGGCGTGCAGAACTGTTTGCGTGTGCCACTGGGTGTGCAGCCACGGCCGGCCCACCCGTGGGTGGGCGTGCAGAACTGTTTGCGTGTGCCACTGGGTGTGCAGCCACGGCCGGCCCACCCGTGGGTGGGCGTGCAGAACTGTTTGCGGTTGCCTCTGGGTGTTCCGCCACGGCCGGCCCACCCGTGGGTGGGCGTGCAGAACTGTTTGCGTGTGCCTCTGGGTGTGCCGCTACGGCCAGCCCACCCGTGGGTGGGCGTGCAGAAGTGCCTGGGTTTGCCTCTCAGTGTGCCGCCACAACCGGCCCACCCGTGGGTGGGCGTGCAGAACTGTTTGCGTTTGCCTCTGGGTGTGCCGCCACGGCCGGCCCACCCGTGGGTGGGCGTGCAGAAGGGCCTGCGGTTGCCTCTGGGTGTGCCGCCACGGCCGGTTCACTCGTGGGTGTGCGTGCAGAACTGTTTGCCTGTGCCAATGGGTGTGCCGCCACGGCCGGCCCACCCGTAAGTGGGCGTGCAGAACCGTTTGCGTGTGCCTCTGGGTGTGCCGCCACGGCCGTCCCACCCGTGGGTAGGCGTGCAGAAGGTCCTGCGTGTGCCTCTGCGTGTGCCGCCACGGCCGGCCCATTCGTGGGTGGGCGTGCAGAAAGGCCTGGGGTTGCCTCTGGGTGTGCTGCCACGGCTGGCCCACCCGTGGGTGGGCGTGCAGAACTGTTTGCGTGTGCCCATGGGTGTGCCGCCACGGCCGGCCCACCCGTGGGTGGGCGTGCAGAACTGTTTGCGTGTGCCTCTGGATGTGCCGCCACGGCCGGCTGACCCGTGGGTGGGCGTGCAGAAGGGCCATCGTGTGCCTCTGGGTGTGCCGCCACGGCCGCCCATTCGTGGGTGGGCGTGCAGAAGGGCCTGGGGTTGCCTCTGGGTGTGCTGCCACGGCCGGCCCACCCGTGGGTGGGCGTGCAGAACTGTTTGCGTGTGCCAATGGGTGTGCCGCCACGGCCGGCCCACCCGTGGGTGGGCGTGCAGAACTGTTTGCGTGTGCCTCTGGGTGTGCCGCCACGGCCGGCCCATTCGTGGGTGGGCGTGCAGAAGGGCCTGGTGTTGCCTCTGGGTGTGCTGCCACGGCCGGCCCACCCGTAGGGTGGGCGTGCAGAACTGTTTGCGTGTGCCACTGGATGTGCCGCCACGGCCGGCCCACCCGTGGGTGGGCGTGCAGAACTGTATGCGTGATCCACTGGGTGTGCCGCCACAGCCGGCCCACCTGTGGTTGGGCGTGCAGAACTGTTGGCGTGCGCCACTAGGTGTGCCGCCGTGGGCGGCCCACCCGTGGGTGGGCGTGCAGAACTGTTTGCGTGTGCCTCTGGGTGTGCCGCCACGGCCGGCCCACCCGTGGGTGGGCGTGCAGAAGGGCCTGCGGTTGCCCATGGGTGTGCCGCTACGGCCGGCCCACCCGTGGGTGGGCGTGCAGAAGAGCCTGCGTGTTGCCTCTGGGTGTGCCTCCACGGCCGGTTCACCCGTGGTGGGCGTGCAGAACTGTTTGCGTGTGCCAATGGCTGTGCCGCCACGGCCGGCCCACCCGTGGGTGGGCGTGCAGAAGGGTCCGCGTTTGGCTCTGAGTGTGCCGCCACGTCCGGCCCACCCGTGGGTGTGCGTGCAGAAGGGCCTGCAGTTGCCTCTGGGTGTGCCGCCACGGCCGGCCCACCCGTGGGTGGGCGTGCAGAAGTGTCTGCGTTTGCCTCTGGGTGTGCCGCCACGGCCGGCCCACCCGTGGGTGGGCGTGCAGAAGTGTCTGCGTTGGCCTCTGGGTGTGCCGCCACGGCCGGCCCACCCGTGGGTGGGCGTGCAGAACTGTTTGCGTGTGCCACTGGGTGTGTTGCCACGGCCGGCCCACCCGTGGGTGGGCGTGCAGAAGGGTTTGCGGTTGCCTCTGGGGTGTGCCGCCACGGCCGGCCCACCCGTGGGTGGGCGTGCAGAAGGGCCTGCGGTTGCCTCTGGGTGTGCCGCCACGGCCGGCCCACCCGTGGGTGGGCGTGCAGAAGGGCCTGCGTGGTGCCTCTGGGTGTGCCGCCACGGCCGGCCCACCCGTGGGTGGGCCTGCAGAACTGTTTGCGTGTGCCACTGGCTGTGCCGCCACGGCCGGCCCACCCGTGGGTGGGCGTGCAGAACTGTTTGCGTGTGCCACTGGGTGTGCCGCCACGGCCGGCCCACCCGTGGGTGGGCGTGCAGAAGGGTCTGCGTTGCCTCTGGGTGTGCCGCCACGGCCGGCCCACCCCGTGGGTGGGCGTGCAGAAGGGCCTAGCGGTTGCCTCTGGGTGTGCCGCCACGGCCGGCCCACCCGTGGGTGGGCGTGCAGAAGGTCTGCGTTGCCTCTGGGTGTGCCGCCACGGCCGGCCCACCCGTGGGTGGGCGTGCAGAAGGGTTTGCGGTTGCCTCTGGGTGTGCCGCCACGGCCGGCCCACCCGTGGGTGGGCGTGCAGAAGGGCTTGCGGTTGCCTCTGGGTGTGCCGCCACGGCCGGCCCACCCGTGGGTGGGCGTGCAGAAGGGCCTGCGTGTGCCTCTGGGTGTGCCGCCACGGCCGGCCCACCCGTGGGTGGGCGTGCAGAAGCTGTTTGCGTGTGCCACTGGGTGTGCCGCCACGGCCGGCCCACCCGTGGGTGGGCGTGCAGAAGGGCCTGCGATTGCCTCTGGGTGTGCCGCCACGGCCGACCCACCCGTGGGGTGGGCGTGCAGAACTGTTTGCGTGTGCCTCTGGGTGTGCCGCCACGGCCGGCCCCACCCGTGGGTGGGCGTGCAGAAGGGCCTGCGTGTGCCTCTGGGTGTGCCGCCACGGCCGGCCCACCCGTGGGTGGGCGTGCAGAAGGGCCTGCAGTTGCCTCTGGGTGTGCCGCCACGGCCGGCCCACCCGTGGGTGGGCGTGCAGAAGCTGTTTGCGGTGTGCCACTGGGTGTGCCGCCACGGCCGGCCCACCCGTGGGTGGGCGTGCAGAACTGTTTGCGTGTGCCACTGGGTGTGCCGCCACGGCCGGCCCACCCGTGGGTGGGCGTGCAGAACTGTTTGCGTGTGCCACTGGGTGTGCCGCCACGGCCGGCCCCACCCGTGGAGTGGGCGTGCAGAAGGGCCTGCAATTGCCTCTGGGTGTGCCGCCACGGCCGGCCCACCCGTGGGTGGGCGTGCAGAAGGGTCTGCGTTTGCCTCTGGGTGTGCCGCCACGGCCGGCCCACCCGTGGGTGGGGCGTGCAGAAGAGCCTGCGGTTGCCTCTGGGTGTGCCGCCACGGCCGGCCCACCCGTGGGTGGGCGTGCAGAAGGGTTTGCGGTTGCCTCTGGGGTGTGCCGCCACGGCCGGCCCACCCGTGGGTGGGCGTGCAGAACTGTTTGCGTGTGCCTCTGGGTGTGCCGCCACGGCCGGCCCACCCGTGGGTGGGCGTGCAGAAGGGCCTGCGAGTTGCCTCTGGGTGTGCCACCACGGCCGGCCCACCCGCGGGTGGGCGTGCAGAACTGTTTGCGTGTGCCTCTGGTTGTGCCGCCACGGCCGGCCCACCCGTGGGTGGGCGTGCAGAAGGGCCTGGGTTTGCCTCTGGGTGTGCCGCCACGGCCGGCCCACCCGTGGGTGGGCGTGCAGAAGTGCCTGCGTTTGCCTCTGGGTGTGCCGCCACGGCCGGCCCACCCGTGGGTGGGCGTGCAGAACTGTTTGCGTGTGCCACTGGGTGTGCTGCCACGGCCGGCCCACCCGTGGTTGGGCGTGCAGAAGGGCCTAGGGTTGCCTCTGGGTGTGCCGCCTCTGCCGGCCCACCCGTGGGTGGGCGTGCAGAAGGGCCTGCGGTTGCCTCTGGGTGTGCCGCCACGGCCGGCCCACCCGTGGGTGGGCGTGCAGAAGGGTTTGCGGTTGCCTCTGGGTGTGCCACCACGGCCGGCCCACCCGTGGGTGGGCGTGCAGAACTGTTTGCGTGTGCCTCTGGTTGTGCCGCCACGGCCGGTACACCCGTGGGTGGGCGTGCAGAAGGGCCTGCGTGTGCCTCTGGGTGTGCCGCCACGGCCGGCCCACCCGTGGGTGGGCGTGCAGAACTGTTTGCGTGTGCCAATGGCTGTGCCGCCACGGCCGGCCCACCCGTGGGTGGGCGTGCAGAAGGGCCTGCAGTTGCCTCTGGGTGTGCCACCACGGCCGGCCCACCCGTGGGTGGGCGTGCAGAAGGGCCTGCAGTTGCCTCTGGGTGTGCCGCCACGGCCGGCCCATTCGTGGGTGGGCGTGCAGAAGGGCCTGCATTTGCCTCCGCGTGTGCTGCCACGGCCGGCCCACCCGTGGGTAAGCGTGCAGAAGCGCCTGTGGTTGCCTCTGGGTGTGCCGCCACCGCCGGCCCATCCGTGGGTGGGCGTGTAGAACTGTTTGCTTGTGCCACTGGGTGTGCCGCCACGGCCGGCCCACTCGTGGGTGGGCGTGCAGAACTGTTTGCGTGTGGCACTGGGTGTTCCGCTACGGCCGGCCCACCCGTGAGTGGGCGTGCAGAACTGTTTGCATGTGCCTCTGGGTGTGCCGCCACGGCCGGCCCACCCGTGAGTGGGCGTGCAGAAGGGCCTGCGGTTGCCTCTGGGTGTGCCGCCACGGCCTGCCCACCCGTGGGTGGGAGTGCAGAACTGTTTGGTTGTGCCTCTGGGTGTGCCGCTACGGCCGGCCCACCCGTGGGTGGGCGTGCAGAAGGGTTTGCGTTTGCCTCTGGGTGTGCCGCCACGGCCGGCCCACCCGTGGGTGGGCGTGCAGAACTGTTTGCGTGTGCCACTGGGTGTGCCGCCACGGCCGGCCCAGGCCGTGGGTGGGCGTGCAGAACTGTTTGCGTGTGCCACTGGGTGTGCTGCCACGGCCGGCCCACCCGTGGGTGGGCGTGCAGAACTTTTTGCGTGTGCCACTGGGTGTGCCGCCACGGCCGGCCCACCCGTGAGTGGGCGTGCAAAACTGTTTGCGTCTGCCACTGGGTGTGCCGCCACGGCCGGCCCACCCGTGGGTGGGCGTGCAGAAGGGCCTGCGGTTGCCTCTGGGTGTGCCGCCACGGCCGGCCCACCCGTGGGTGGGCGTGCAGAAGGGTTTGCGGTTACCTCTGGGTGTGCCAGCACGGCCGGCCCACCCGTGGGTGGGCGTGCAGAACTGTTTGCGTGTGCCTCTGGTTGTGCCGCCACGGCCGGTACACCCGTGGGTGGGCGTGCAGAAGGGTTAGCGTTTGCCTCTGGGTGTGCCGCCACGGCCGGCCCACCCGTGGGTGGGCGTGCAGAAGGGCCGGCAGTTGCCTCCGGGTGTGCCGCCACGGCCGGCTTCCCCGTGGGTGGGCGTGCAGAAGGGCCGGCAGTTGCCTCTGGGTGTGCCGCCACGGCCGGCCACCCATGGGTGGGCGTGCAGAAGGGCCGGCAGTTGCCTCTGGGTGTGCCGCCACGGCCGGCCACCCGTGGGTGGGCGTGCAGAACCGTTTGCGTGTGCCACTGGATGTGCCGCCACGGCCGGCCCACCCGTGGGTGGGCGTGCAGAACTGTATGCGTGATCCACTGGCTGTGCCGCCACAGCCGGCCCACCTGTGGGTTGGCGTGCAGAACTGTTTGCGTGTGACACTAGGTGTGCCGCCACGGCCGGCCCACCCGTGGGTGGGCGTGCAGAACTGTTTGCGGTTGCCTCTGGGTGTGCCGCCACGGCCGGCCCACCCGTGGGTGGGCGTGCAGAAGTGCCTGCGGTTGCCTCTGGGTGTGCCGCCACCGCCGGCCCACCCGTGGGTGGGCGTGCAGAACTCTTTGCGGTTGCCTCTGGGTGTGCCGCCACGGCCGGCCCACCCGTGGGTGGGCGTGCAGAAGGGTTTGCGGTTGCCTCTGGGTGTGCCGCCACGGCCGGCCCACCCGTGAGTGGGCGTGCAGAAGGGCCTGCGGTTGCCTCTGGGTGTGCCGCCACGGCCGGCCCACCCGTGGGTGGGCGTGCAGAACTTTTTGCGTGTGCCTCTGGGTGTGCCGCTACGGCCGGCCCTCCCGTGGGTGGGCGTGCAGAAGGGCCTGGGGTTGCCTCTCAGTGTGCCGCCACGGCCGGCCCACCCGTGGGTGGGCGTGCAGAACTGTTTGCCTGTGCCTCTGGGTGTGCCGCCACGGCCGGCCCACCCGTGGGTAGGCGTGCAGAAGGTTCTGCGTGTGCCTCTGGGTGTGCCGCCACGGCCGGCCCACCCGTGGGTGGGCGTGCAGAAGGGCCGGCAGTTGCCTCCGGGTGTGCAGCCACGGCCGGCTTACCCGTGGGTGGGCGTGCAGAAGGGCCGGCATTTGCCTCTGGGTGTGCCGCCACGGCCGGCCCCACCCATGGGTGAAGCGTGCAGAAGGGCCGGCAGTTGCCTCTGGGTGTGCCGCCACGGCCGGCCCACCCGTGGGTGGGCGTGCAGAACTGTTTGCGTGTGCCACTGGGTGTGCCGCCACGGCAGGCCCACTCATGGGTGGGCGTGCAGAACTGTTTGCGGTTGCCTCTGGGTGTGCCGCCACGGCCGGCCCACCCGTGGGTGGGCGTGCAGAAGGGCCTGCGTGTGCCTCTGGGTGTGCCGCCACGGCCGGCCTACCCGTGGGTGGGCGTGCAGAACTGTTTGCGTGTGCCTCTGGGTGTGCCGCCACGGCCGACCCACCCGTGGGTGGGCGTGCAGAACTGTTTGCGTGTGCCACTGGATGTGCCGCCACGGCCGGCCCACCCGTGGGTGGGCGTGCAGAACTGTATGCGTGATCCACAGGCTGTGCCGCCACAGCCGGCCTACCTGTGGGTGGGCGTGCAGAACTGTTTGGGTGTGCCACTAGGTGGCCCGCCACGGCCGGCCCACCCGTGGGTGGGCGTGCAGAAGTGCCTGCGTTTGCCTCTGGGTGTGCCGCCACGGCCGGCCCACCCGTGGGTGGGCGTGCAGAATAGCCGTCGGTTGCCTCTGGGTTTACAGCCACGGCCGGCCCACCCGTGGGTGGGCGTGCAGAAGGGTTTGCGGTTCCTCTGGGTGTGCTGCCACGGCCGGCCCACCCGTGGGTGGGCGTGCAGAACTGTTTCCGTGTGCCACTGGGTGTGCCGCCACGGCAGGCCCACCCGTGGGTGGGCGTGCAGAACTGTTTGCGTGTGGTACTGGGTGTTCCGCTCACGGCCGGCCCACCCGTGTGTGGGGCGTGCAGAAGGGCCTGCGGTTGCCTCTGGGGTGTGCCGCCGGCCGACCCACCCGTGGTGGGGCGTGCAGAACTGTTTGCATGTGCCTCTGGGTGTGCCGCCACGGCCGGCCCACCCGTGGTGGGGCGTGCAGAAGAGCCTACGGTTGCCTCTGGGTGTGCCGCCACGGCCTGCCCACCCGTGGGTGGGAGTGCAGAACTGTTTGGTTGTGCCTCTGGGTGTGCCGCTCTGGCCGGCCCACCCGTGGGTGGGCGTGCAGAAGAGGTTTGCGTTTGCCTCTGGGTGTGCCGCCACGGCCGGCCCACCCGTGGGTGGGCGTGCAGAACTGTTTGCGTGTGCCACTGGGTGTGCCGCCACGGCCGGCCCAGGCCGTGGGTGGGCGTGCAGAACTGTTTGCGTGTGCCACTGGGTGTGCTGCCACGGCCGGCCCACCCGTGGGTGGGCGTGCAGAAGGCTTTGCGTGTGCCACTGGGTGTGCCGCCACGGCCGGCCCACCCGTGAGTGGGCGTGCAAAACTGCTTTGCGTGTGCCACTGGGTGTGCCGCCACGGCCGGCCCACCCGTGGAGTGGGCGTGCAAGAGCCTGCAGTTGCCTCTGGGTGTGCCGCCACGGCCGGCCCCACCCGTGGGTGGGGCGTGCAGAAGGGCCTGCGGTTGCCTCTGGGTGTGCCGCCACGGCCGGCCTACCCGTGGGTGGGCGTGCAGAAGGGCCGGCAGTTGCCTCTGGGTGTGCCGCCACGGCCGGCCCACCCATGGGTGGGCGTGCAGAAGGCCTGCGGTTGCCTCTGGGTGTGCCGCCACGGCCGGCCCACCCGTGGGTGAGGCGTGCAGAACTGCCTGCGGTTGCCTCTGGGTGTGCCGCCACGGCCGGCCCACCCGTGGGTGGGCGTGCAGAATAGCCGTCGGTTGCCTCTGGGTTTACAGCCACGGCCGGCCCACCCGTGGGTGGGCGTGCAGAAGAGCTGCGGTTCCTCTGGGTGTGCTGCCACGGCCGGCCCACCCGTGGGTGGGCGTGCAGAACTGTTTCCGTGTGCCACTGGGTGTGCCGCCACGGCAGGCCCACCCGTGGGTGGGCGTGCAGAACTGTTTGCGTGTGCCTCTGGGTGTGCCGCTGCGGCCGGCCCATTCGTGGGTGGGTGTGCAGAAAGGCCTGCGGTTGCCTCTGGGTGTGCCGCCACGGCCGGCCCACCCGTGGATGGGTGTGCAGAAGGGCCTGCGGTTGCCTCTGGGTGTGCCTCCACGGCCGGTTCACCCGTGGTGGGCGTGCAGAACTGTTTGCGTGTGCCACTGGGTGTGCCGCCACGGCCGGCCCACCCGTGGGTGGGCGTGCAGAAGGGCCTGCAGTTGCCTCTGGGTGTGCCGCCACGGCCGGCACACCCGTGGAGTGGCGTGCAAAACAGTTTGCGTGTGCCTCTGGGTGTGCCGCCACGGCCGGCCCACCCGTGAGTGGGCGTGCAGAACTGTTTGCGTGTGCCTCTGGGTGTGCCGCCACGGCCGGCCCACCCGTGAGTGGCGTGCAGAAGGGCCTGCGGTTGACTCTGGGTGTGCCGCCACGGCCGGCACACCCGTGGGTAAAGCGTGCAGAAGGGCCTGCGAGGGGCTCTGTGTGTGCCGCCCGCGGCCGGCCCACCCGTGGGTGGGCGTGCAGAACTGTTTGCGTGTGCCAATGGCTGTGCCGCCACGGCCGGCCCACCCGTGGGTGGGCGTGCAGAAGGGTTTGCGTTTGCGTCTGGGTGTGCCGCCACGGCCGGCCCACCCGTGAAAGGGCGTGCAGAACTGTTTGCGTGTGCCTCTGGGTGTGCCGCCACGGCCGGCCCACCCGTGAGTGGGCGTGCAGAAGGGCCTGGGTTTGCCTCTGGCTGTGCCGCCACGGCCGGCCCACCCGTGGGTGGGCGTGCAGAAGTGCCTGCGTTTGCCTCTGGGTGTGCCGCCACGGCCGGCCCACCCGTGGGTGGGCGTGCAGAACTTTTTGCGTGTGCCACTGGGTGTGACGCCACGGCCGGCCCACCCGTGGGTGGGCGTGCAAAACTCTTTGCGTGTGCCTCTGGTTGTGCCGCCACGGCCGGTACACCCGTGGGTGGGCGTGCAGAAGGGCCTGCGTGTGCCTCTGTGTGTGCTGCCACGGCCGGCCCACCCGTGGGTGGGCGTGCAGAACTGTTTGCGTGTGCCAATGGCTGTGCCGCCACGGCCGGCCCACCCGTGGGTGGGCGTGCAGAAGGGCCATCGTGTGCCTCTGGGTGTGCCGCCACGGCCGGCCCATTCGTGGGTGGGCATGCAGAAGGGCCTGCATTTGCCTCCGTGTGCGCTGCCACGGCCGGCCCACCCGTGGGTAAGCGTGCAGAAGGGCCTGCGGTTGCCTCTGGGTGTGACGCCACGGCCGGCCCACTCGTGGGTGGGCGTGCAGAACTGTTTGCGTGTGCCACTGGATGTGCCACCACGGCCGGCCCACCCGTGGGTGGGCGTGCAGAAGGGTTTGCGGTTTCCTCTGGGTGTGCCGCCACGGCCGGCCCACCCGTGGGTGGGCGTGCAGAAGGGCCTGGGTTTGCCTCCGGATGTGCCGCAATAGCCGGCCCACTCGTGGGTGGGCGTGCAGAAGTGTTTGGAGTTGCCTCTGGGTCTGCCACAATGGCCGGCCCACCCGTGCGTGGGCGTGCAGAAGTGTCTGGGTTTGCCTCAGGGTGTGCAGCCGTGGCCAGCCCAGCCGTGGGTGGGCGTACAGACGTGTCTGCATGTGCCTCTGGATGTGCAGCAATGGCTGGCCCACCCGTGGGTGGGCGTGCAGAAGGGCCTTCGTTTGCCCCTGGGTGTGCCGCAACTGCCGGCCCACCCGTGGGTGGGCGTGCAGAAGTGTCTGGGTTTGCCCCTGGGTGTGCTAAAACGGCCGGCCCACCCGTGGGTGGGCGTGCAGAAGTGTCTGCAGGTGCCTTCGGTTGTGCAGCAATGGCCGGCCCACCCGTGGGTGGGCGTGCAGAAGTGTCTGCAGGTGCCTCTGGGTGTGCAGCAATGGCCGGCCCACCCGTGGGTGGGCGTGCAGAAGTGTCTGCGGGTGCCTCTGGATGTGCAGCAATTGCCGGCCCACCCGTGGAAGGGCATGCAGAAGAGTCTGTGGTTGCCCCTGGGTGTGCCGCAATGGCCGGGCCACCCGTGGTTGGGCGTGCATAAGAGTCTGGGGTTGCCCCTGTGTGTGCCGCAACGACCGGCCCACCCGTGGGTGGGCGTGCAGAAGTGTCTGGTGTTGCCTCTTGGTGTGCCGCAATCGCCGGCCCACCCGTGGTTGGGCGTGCAGAAGTGTCTTTCTGTGCCTCTGGGTGTGCAGCAATGGCCGGGGGTCCCATTGGGGTTTATTTGAGGGTGTATTTGGGGTTTATTTGGGGGTGTTTTTTTGGTCCCTTTGGCATTTATTTCGGGTTTATTTGGGGTCCCTTTGGGGTTTATTTGGGATCCCTTTGGGGTGTTTTTGGGGTCACCCGGGTCCCGCAGCTGCTGCACCCGAGGCCGTGGAAGGTTTGGTGCTGATCAACCTGGACCCCAAAGCTAAGGGCTGGATGGACTGGGCCGCCAGCAACGGTGAAAGCGGGGCTGGGGGCGGGGCTGAGGAGTGGGCGTGGTTCGGGGCGTGGCTTGGGTGGGCATCGCCCACCGTGGGAGCAGAATAGGGAAGCATTTAGAAATTTGGGGATTGGGGGATTTGGGGATTTGGGGTTTTGGGGGTTGGGGTTTGAGAATTTGGGGGATTGGGAATTTGGGGATTTGGGGCTGGATTTTGGGGGTGAGGGGGGGAAATTTGGGGGAGGGCGTGGGGGACTCGGAGAGTGAATTTTGGATGGATTTGGTGGAGCCCTGGGGGTCTCATAATGGGTCTGGGGAGGGTCCTGGGGGTTTTGGGGTTTTGGGAACTGGGGGGGTCTCACAGAGCTGCCCCTCCCCACAGCTCTCAATGCTCAGGATGTCGACGAACGAGATGATCCTGAGCCACCTGTTCACCCAGGTGGGGAAACTGGGGGACTGGGGGAATGGGGGAATGAGGGGACTGGGGGAATGGGGGCACTGGGGGGACTGGGGGGAGAACTGGGGGAAATTGGGGGACTGGGGAATGGGGGACTGAGGGAAACTGGGGGGACTGGGGGAGAACTGGGGGAAATTGGGGGACTGGGGGGAATGGGGGAATGGGGGAGAACTGGGGGGTGAACTGGGAGGACTGGGGGAAACTGGGAAGAGAACTGGGGGAATGGGGGACTGGGTTAACTGGGGAGACTGGGGGAACTGGTGGTCACTGAGAGGTCACTGTGGTCACTGTGGTCACTGAGCGGTCACTGGGAGGTCACTGGGGAGGTCACTGTGGTCACTGGGTGGTCACTGTGGTCACTGTGGTCACTGGGTGGTCACCGGGAGGTCACTGTGGTCACTCGGCGGTCACTGTGGTCACTGTGGTCACTAGGTGGTCACTGGGCGGTCACTGTGGTCACTGTGGTCACTGAGCGGTCACTGGGAGGTCACTGGGAGGTCACTGTGGTCACTGTGGTCACTGTGGTCACTGTGGTCACTCGGGGTGGACGTTGCCGGCCGCTCCCCAGGACGAGCTCTCAGCTGCCCCTCCCCCGTCCGGAGGCTCCGGGAGCACCTGGCGGCCACGCCCAAGCCCGCCCTGTTCTGGGCCATGTACACCAGGTGAGGGCGTGGCCCTGAGGGGGCGTGTCCTGGGAACCCCAAAATTCCCCAGACCAGGGGTGGGGGGTTTCCTCCCCACTGACATTTTTGGGGGGTGGGCGTGGCTGTGGGAGGGTGTGGCTTTAGGGGTGGAGTTACAGCCATGGGGCGTGGCCTGAGGGGTGAAAGGGGTGTGGCCAAAGGTGGAGGGAGGGGTGGGTTTTGTCCTGGGAAGGCGTGGGGTCACAAAGGGGTGTGGCCATGGTCAGTGTTGCCCGCCCACATTCCTCCTCAGCCGCACCGACCTGGGCCTGGAGCGGAGCAGGGCTGGGAGCCTGTGGAGAGTGACCCCGAGTGACCCCGAGTGACCCACGACTGACCCCAGAGTGACCCCTGAGTGACCCCTGAGTGACCCCGAGTGACCCGAGTGACCCTTGAGTGAGCCCGAGTGAGCCCCGAGTGACCCCTGAGTGACCCCCAAGTGACCACTGAGTGACCCCTGAGTGACCACTGACCCCGAGTGACCCCTGAGTGACCCCGAGTGACCACTGGGTGACCCATGAATGACCCCGAGTGACCCCCGAGTGACCACTGAGTGACCGCCGAGTGACCCCCAAGTGACCACTGAGTGACCACTGACCTCCGAGTAACCCATGAGTGACCACTGACCCACGAGTGACCCCTGAGATACCACTGACCTCCGAGTGACCCCTGAGTGACCGCCGACCCCCGAGTGACCACTGACCCCTGAGTGCTCCCGTGTTGCCTGAGTGACCCCTCGCTGACCACTGACCCCTGAGTGACCCCTCGACCCCTCTCCCAGCTGTCCAGTCCTGCTGGTGGTCGGTGACAACTCCCGCACGAGGATGCCGTGGTGAGTGGGGAGGGGTGGTGTGGGGGCTCGTGGTCACTCAAGGTGTGGTCACCTGACCCCACCCTGACCCCCGGGCCCCTCCCCAAGGTGGAGTGCAACGCCAAGCTGGACCCGACGCAGGCGTCCTTCCTGAAGGTGACCCTTGGCTCCCGATGGCCGCCAGTGGCCGCCCAGTGAAGCGCCAGTGGCGCCCAGTGACCGCTCGATGGTCACTCACTGGGCTCTCTTGCAGATGGCCGACGGTGGCGGGCAGCCGCAGATCGCCCAGGTAGGGGCCAGAGGTCACGGCGGGGCCAGTGCGTGGGGGCGGGAGGGGTCACTCAGTGGTCAGTGCTGACCGTGCCCCTCCCCAGCCCGGCCGGCTGACCGAGGCCGTCAAGTACTTCCTGCAGGGCACGGGCTACAGTGAGTCACAACGGCGGGGCTACGTTAACGGAGCACGGGGGGTCGTGCGGACGCGGGAGTCGTGCGCGGGCACGGGGGCTCATTAGCGAGGCGCGGGGGCTCATTAACACGCCGCGGGGGCTCATTAAACGGAGCGCGGGGGGGTCATTAACGGGCACGGGGGCTCATTAACATGCACGGGGGGCTCATTAACGGGCACGGGGGGTCGTGCGGGCACGGGGGGTCATTAACACGCACGGGGGTCATTAACGGGCACGGGGGCTCATTAACGGGCACGAGGGCTCATTAACATGCACGGGGGCTCATTAACACGCACGGGGCTCATTAACAGGCACGGGGGCTCATTAACATGCAAAAATACGGGAAGCCTTTGGGTGGAGGGCATGGACTGGGGAGGCGTGGCATTCAGGACAGGGTGTGGCTTTGGGTTAAGGGACGTGGCTTAACAGGGTATGGTGGTTTGGGTGAAGCGGACAAAGGGGTGTGATCGAGGTTTGGGTGAAGCAGGCGTGGTTTACACAAGGGGTGTGGTTTAACAGGGCGTGGCTGAGGTTTGGAGTGAAACAGGCGTGCTTTACACAAGGGGTGTGGTTTCAGAGGGTGTGGTCGAGGTTTGGGTGAAACGAGCATGGTTTACACAAAGGGTGTGGTTTAACAGGGCGTGGGTGAGGTTTGGGTGAAGCGAGCGTGGTTTACACAAGGGGTGTGGTTTAACAGGGCACGGCCGTGGTTTGGGTGAAGCAGGCGTGGTTTACACAAAGGGGTGGGGCTGACTGGGAAAGGGGTGGTGTGGAGGGCAGGGGGCGCGGTGTGAGGCCAGTGGCCGTGTCCCGCAGTGGCCGCCTCCGCCATGGCGTGCCTGTCCGGCTCCGCACCGGCTCTGTCACCGTGGGGGGGGAGGGGAAGCGCGGCCGCCAGCGGACCCTGAGCGGGGCAGCACTGGGGAGGGGCCGCTCCTCCCCCACCAATCCCTGAGGGCGCCCCCTTTTCCCCCAAAGCATTCGCTGGGAATCCTCCCTGACCCCTGGGACCCCCTGAATGCTCCCCAGGAGCCCAAGGACTCCCTGGGAACGCCCAGTGGCCTCCAGGACACCCGGGATGTCCTGGGACCCCACCCCAGACCCGCTGGGACCCCTCCCATGTGACCCTTGGGACGCTCCCAAACACTCCAGGCCCCCTCCCAGAATCCTCCAACTCCCAGAGGATTCCCCGGGACCCCAGCATCGCACCCCACCCTCCCTGGGAAGCCCGGGGACCCTCAGGGAGCTCCCCGTGGTGGCAATAAAGGGGCAAAGCAGCGACAGAGCCGCTTCTGCTGTGTGTCAGAAGCTGCACTGGAGCCCTCTCCAGCATCTCCTTGTGGCGGCGCTTGAAAATAAACAGACCTGGGGAGGGGAAATTCTGGGGGAGGGGAAAGTGGAAAAAACCCGCCAAAACAAAAAAGAAAAACCAAAGAAATCACACAAACCCAAAACCACCCGCAAAACCCCAAAACCTCCCAAAAACTAAAACGTCCCAAAAACCCCCAACACACCCAAAAGCCCAAAAATCCCCCAAAAATCCCCCTAAGCAACTCCCCAAAACCCTGAAAAAACCACCTAAAACCTCCTCAAATCAGAAAGAAACCTTAAAAAAAATCAAAAAACCTTTTAAAAATCCTGAAAAAATACCCTAAAACAACCTTAAACCCCCGAAAAAACCCACAAAACCCCTTTAAAAGCTCCCAAATTCCTCCAAAAAGCTTTAAAATCCCTGTAAAAATCCGAAAAAATCCATTTAAAATTCCTTAAAAAAAAAAAAAAAGCCCCGAAATTGCCCCAAAAACCCCCAAAAAACCCTTTAAACCTGCTAATGCCTGCCCGGTCGACTGCTGCGACGATCGACTGCCCATACCTGCCGATCGATTGCTCGGCGATCGACTGATCGTGCCTGCCCGATCGATTGCTCGGCGATCGACTGCTAATGCCTGTCGATCGATTGCTCGGCGATCGACTGCTAATGCCTGTCGATCGATTGCTCGGCGATCGACTGCTAATGCCTGCCGATCGATTGCTCGGCGATCGACTGCTAATGCCTGCCGATCGATTGCTCGGCGATCGACTGCTAATGCCTGCCGATCGATTGCTCGGCGATCGACTGCTCATGCCTGCCGATTGGGACTGCCGCGGGTGTCACGTGGCCCCGCCCCCGGTTTTAAAGGGGATTTGGGGTGTTTGGAGGGTTTTGAACGTTGTTTAGGGTATTTTGAAGGGATTTTCAAATTCTTTTAGTTTTGGGGGTTTTTAGGGAGTTTTGGGGTTTTAGCTAGCGCTGACCCTGCCCTCTGTTCACACACCCCCGCTCCATCCGGGCAGCGGCGGCGACGCCTCAGTGTGACAAACACGGTTCGCTGTTCTGGGAGAATTACACGGTTTAATAAAAAAGGCGACAGGAGACATGCATAGAGCAAAGGGTTAAACGGCCGGGTGCTTGGCGTCCTGACGCCCTTTTAAACACGTTTTACAGTCCATCCGTTCGTGACACACTCAGAGACCTTCCTGTGCACTCACAGTTCTGGGAACTGTTCAGCACGGCCACTCCTCGGCTCCGCCTTTTCAGAGCACGCGTGGTTTTGGGCTTGTGGTTTTATTCTTCTCCTCATCCCTTTAATTTGGGCGCTGCTCCCGCCGGTGCGTGCTGATAATTGTCCTGCCAGCTGCAGGGGCCCCCATCACGGGCTGTTATCTCTGACTAAGAGGGCACTTTAAGCATACTAGCTCTAAAAGAACACCCCAAAAATATCTCCCAAAACCCCCCCAAAAATCCCCCAAAAACCCCCAAAAAACTCCCCAAAAATCCCCAAAAATCCCAAAAACCCCCAAAACACCCCAAAAATATCTCCCAAAACCCCCCCCAAAATCCCCAAAAAACCTCAAAAAACCCCAAAAAACACCCCAAAAATCCCCGAAAAAATCCCCAAAAAACCCCAAAAACTCCAAAAGGCACCGAAAAATATCCCCATTAAATTATCCAAAAAAAAATTAAATTACCAAAAAAAAAAAAATTCCAAACAAAATTACCTAACCCTAACCAAAAAACCTCCCCCCAAAAAACCAAAAACATCCCAAAAACACACAAAAATTTGCCAAAATCCGCAAAAATCACCATACTCTGTCGGCCAAGGTGAGTAAAAACCATAAAAACATCCCAAAAATCTCAAAAATTTCCCAAAAAATCCCCCAAAATTTCCAAACTATTCCCTCCAAAAATCCCCCAAAATTACCAAAATATTCCCCAAAAATCACCTGATTTTGACCTGTGGGCCAAAGGGAAGAAAAAACCCAAAAAACACCCCAAAAACCAGCCAAAACCACCCCAAAAATATCTCCCGAAATTATCAAAAATTACCCCAAAAAATTAGCAAAAAAATCATCCCACAAAATCCCCAAAATTACCAAAATATCCCCAAAAAATATCCCCAAAAATTTACCAAAAACTCCCAAGTAAATCCCCAAAAATCAGCTGGACCTGGAAGCCAAAGATGAGAAAAAACTCAAAAAAACAGCCAAAAACACCCCAAAAATATCCCCCAAAAATCCAAATAAATTTCCTAAAACCCCAAAAATTCCCCACCAAAAACCTCAAAAATTACCAAAAGCCCAAAAATTACCAAAAAAAAAATCCTCTAGAAACAACCCAAAAAACTACCCAAAAAACCAGCCAAAAGCATCCCAAAAATATCCCCAAAAATGGCGAAAAAACCCCCCAAAAAACCCCAAAATTTCCCTCTACCCCTCTTTCCCTATAAGTCTGTGTCTTTTTCTCCGTTTCTCTGACTGCATCTTACTATTTTCCTTTAACCCCGAGTCTTTGCTTTCTCTCTCTTACCCTAACTCTTTCTCTCTCTGACTGTGTTTCTTTTCCTCTCTAACTCTTTATTTCCCTCTCCCTTTATATTGTCTCCCTCTCTCTTTCTCATTCTATTTCCCTATTTCTCTCTATTTCCCTCTCTTTCATTCTCTGTCTGTTCCTCTAATTCTATTCTTTCTCTCCGTCTGTTTCTCTAACTCTGTTTCCTTCTATTTCTTTCTCTTCCCCTCTGTTTCTCTAACGCTATTTCTTTCTCTCTCCCTCTGTTTCCCTATAACTCTACTTCCCTCTCAATGTATTGCCCCCTATTTCTTGCTGTCTCTTTCTTTCTCTGTCTCTCTCTTTCTCTATTTCCCTTTCTCTCGCTCTCTTTTTCTCTTTCTAACTTTCTTTTCCTTTCTAGCTTTAAAAAGCAGCAGTAGAAACTTTCAGGCTCCTGGGAGTAAATTTAAAAAATTAAAAAACCTTTTAAACATTTAAATAAAAAATTTACTCCCGGGAGCCAGAAATTTTCTACTACTGCATAGGCTATTTTCTTCTTTTTATATATAGTATATATAGGCCTTAATCAGCGACCCCAGACCACCAAGGAAGGAGGCCCGCCCCAGGAAAGAGGCCCGCCCCAAGGGTCATAGGCCCCACCCCCAGGGAGGAGGCCCGGCCCCAGTGGATGAAGCCACGCCCCCAGAAGAGGCTCTGCCCCTGGGGTGTGGCCCCAGTGGGTGTGGCCTCCTTACCTGGGGCGGAACCTCTTTTCCTGGGGCGTGGCCCCTCGGTGGGCAGAATTTTACACGAGGGAGGCGTGGCCTACTCCCGGGGTGGGCACGGCTTTTCCCCCAGGCAAGCGCGCCCCTCTCCCGGTGGGCCGAGGCTTCTCCTCCGGTGCGGCGCAATTAGGGTGATGAGAGAACAGGGCAGCCCCAGGTGTGAGCACTTACAGTGAGCAGCCCCAGGTATTCGCAGTGACCATGACGAGGGGCAGGTCCTGCTGGGGGCTCTTTTAGGGAGAGGGTTTCACTGCTCTCTTCGGTATGGAGCTGCGGGGAGAGGAGTTTATGGGGAGCTTCAGGGGTTCCTCATGGAGACGGAGGTGAAGCACCTCACAGGATCTGGGGAGCACTGACATGCGGAGCACCTACTACAGGCAGGTGCTGAGGGACAAACTTCTGTGCGAGGAAGCAACTGCTGAGCAGGTGAGCCCGTGTGGCTCCGCCCAGCGCCCGGCTCCCGCCCGCGCGGCTCCCGCCCGCCCCTCGCCCCGCCTCGCGCCGCCTCCGCCCCTCGCCGGCTCCCTCCTCGCCCGCCCCGCGCCGGCCCTCGCCCGCCCGCCACCGGCTCCCTCCCCTCGCCCGCCCCGCCCGGCCCCTCGCCCCGCCCCGCGCCCGACTCCCTCCCTCGCCCGCCCGCCCGGCCCCTCGCCCGCCCGCGCTGACTCCTCCCTCGCCCCGCCCGCCCGGCCCCTCGCCCGCCCGCGCCGGCTCCGCCCGCCCGCGTCGGCTCCACGCCCGCCCCGCGCCTCCCCTCGCGGCACCGCCCGAGGACCGGGCTGTCTTGGGAGACGGTGAGTGGCAGAATTGTCTGGTTTTGGTCGGTGCGCTGCTAGAGGCTACACTGATGTTTAACTTTCTTTTTTGCAGCTGACTAAGAGAGAACAGCGTGGTGCTGGCAGAAATTTCCCAGCTTGCAAGAGGCTTTTCCTCACACCTGACATGCATTCTCTGCCCTGGTTGCCTGGATGTCAGAAAGATAAGTGAAGGGGCATGACTCAGAGAGGGGGCAGGAGGGAGATGCTGGGTCTGGACTGTTCAGGAGGGGTTTTTAAGGCAACTTTAGAGGTTGGCATGTCTAAGAAGTAGTGCTTTAGGCTCCATAAGGGAAAGTCTCGATTTGATCCCCATGCTGAGTTGCACAGGGTAGAGCAGTTCCGGTGGGTGTCCGTCACTTGTCTGTGGTGCTGTCTGTCTTTTCTGTGTGTTGTATTGTCTGTGTCTTGCCTTAGTCCTTCGAGTGCAGTAGCAGAGAATCTGGTGTCATTCATAGCATCTTGTGCTATCTTCATTCCTTGGCCTGTCACCGGTGCCATCCAAGCTTTGGCTCAGGAGCTTGAACAGCCATCGGAATCTTATCTCTTTTTGGAAGCATCCAGACATAGGTCTTGTAAGGCCTTGTTCTGAGCTGTATTGACAGCTGTGGCTCCCAGGGATCCATTTCAGCCGATTGGGATTTGGAAGAAGGCGAAGAGAGAGAAGATTCTTCGGCAGTGGTCTCTGCAGTTCTTGGAAAAAATGCTTCCACTAGCATCTTTTTTTAACCTTGTAAGCCTGCTATCAGTCCCCCCTAGGTCATCTCATTTGGAATTCCCTCAGTCTTCTCAGTCCTTCTTCTGACGAGAGTTCTTTAGCCTCCCTAGTGTCAGCAATGGCCGGCCCACCCGTGGGTGGGCGTGCAGAAGGGCCTGGGTTGCCTCTGGGTGTGCCGCCACGGCCGGCCCACTCGTGGGTGGGCGTGCAGAAGGGCCTGATGTTGCCTCTGGGTGTGCCGCCACGGCCGGCCCACCCGTGGGTGGGCGTGCAGAACTGTTTGCGTGTGCCTCTGGGTGTGCCGCCACGGCCGGCCCACCCGTGGGTGGGCGTGCAGAACTGTTTGCGGTTGCCTCTGGGTGTGCCGCCACGGCCGGCCCACCCGTGGGTGGGCGTGCAGAAGGGCCTGGGTTTGCCTCTGGGTGTGCCGCCACGGCCGGCCCACCCGTGGAGTGGGCGTGCAGAACTGTTTGCGTGTGCCGCTGGGTGTGCCCCCACGGCCGGCCCACCCGTGGGTGGGCGTGCAGAACTGTTCGCGGTTGCCTCTGGGTGTGCCGCCACGGCCGTCCCACCCGTGGGTGGGGAGTGCAGAAGGGCCTGCGGTTGCCTCTGGGTGTGCCGCCACGGCCGGCCCACCCGTGGGTGGGCGTGCAGAACTGATCTGCGTGTTGCCTCTGGGTGTGCCGCCACGGCCGGCCCACCCGTGGGTGGGCGTGCAGAACGGTTTGCGGTTGCCTCTGGGTGTGCCGCCACGGCCGGCCCACCCGATGGGTGGGCGTGCAGAAGGGGCCTGGGTTTGCCTCTGGTGTGTGCCGCCCGGCCGGCCCACCCGTGGGTGGGGCGTGCAGAACTGTTTGCGTGTGCCACTGGATGTGCCCCGGCCGGCCCACCCGTGGGTGGGCGTGCAGAACTGTTTGCGGTTGCCTCTGCGTGTGCCGCCACGGCCGTCCCACCCGTGGGTGGGAGTGCAGAAAAGGCCTGCGGTTGCCTCTGGGTGTGCCCGCCCGCGGCCGGCCCCACCCGTGGGTGGGCGTGCAGAACTGTTTGCGTGTGCCTCTGGGTGTGCCGCCACGGCCGGCCCCACCCGTGGGTGGGCGTGCAGAACTGTTTGCGTGTGCCACTGGGTGTGCGCCCGGCCGATTCACCCGTGGGTGGGCGTGCAGAACTGTTTGCGTGTGCCAATGGCTGTGCCGCCCACGGCCGGCCCACCCGTGGGTGAGGGCGTGCAGAAGGGTTTGCGTGTGCCTCTGGGCGTGCCGCCACGGCCGGCCCACCCGTGGGTGGGCGTGCAGAACTTATTTCGCGTGTGCCAGTGGGTGTGCCGCCACGGCCGGCCCACCCGTGGGTGAAGCGTGCAGAACTGTTTGCGGTTGCCTCTGGGTGTGCCGCTACGGCCGGCCCACCCGTGGGTGGGCGTGCAGAAGAACCTTCGGTTGCCTCTGGGTGTGCCGCCACGGCCGGCCCACCCCGTGGGTGGGCGTGCAGAACTGTTTGCGTGTGCCAGTGGGTGTGCCGCCACGGCCGCCCCACCCGTGGGTAAGCGTGCAGAACTGTTTGCGGTTGCCTCTGGGTGTGCCGCCCACGGCCCGGCCCACCCGTGGGTGAAGCGTGCAGAACTGTTTGCGTGTGCCTCTGGGTGTGCCGCCACGGCCGGCCCCACCCGTGGGTGGGCGTGCAGAACTGTTTGCGTGTGCCACTGGGTGTGCCGCCACGGCCGACCCACCCGATGGGTGAGCGTGCAGAAGAGCCTTGGTTTGCCTCTGGGTGTGCCGCCACAGCCGGCCCACCCGTGGTTGGGCGTGCAGAACTGTTTGCGTGTGCCACTGGATGTGCCGCCACGGCCGGCCCACCCGTGGGTGGGCGTGCAGAACTGGTTTGCGTGTGCCACTGCGTGTGCCCCCACGGCCGGCCCACCCGTGGGTGGGCGTGCAGAAGAGCCTGCGGTTGCCTCTGGGTGTGCCGCCACGGCCGGCCCACCCGTGGGTCGGCGTGCAGAACTGTTTGCGTGTGCCACTGGAAGTGCCGCCCGGCCGACCCACCCGTGGGTGGGCGTGCAGAACTGTTTGCGTGTGCCACTGGGTGTGCCGCCACGGCCGGTTCACCCGTGGGTGGGCGTGCAGAACTGTTTGCGTATGCCAATGGCTGTGCCGCCACGGCCGGCCCACCCGTGGGTGGGCGTGCAGAAGAAGGTTCGTGTTGCCTCTGGGTGTGCCGCCACGGCCGGCCCCACCCCGTGGAGTGGGCGTGCAGAAGTGCCTGCGTTTTGCCTCTGGGTGTGCCGCCACGGCCGGCCCACCCGTGGAGTGGGCGTGCAGAACTGTTTGCGGTTGCCTCTGGGTGTGCCGCCACGGCCGGCCCACCCGTGGGTAGGCGTGCAGAACTGTTTGCGTGTGCCAGTGGGTGTGCCGCCACGGCCGGCCCACCCGTGGGTGGGCGTGCAGAACTGTTTGCGTGTGCCACTGGGTGTGCCGCCACGGCCGGCCCACCCGTGGTTGGGCGTGCAGAACTGTTTGCGTGTGCCACTGGGTGTGCCGCCACGGCCGGCCCACCCGTGGGTGGGCGTGCAGAAGAGCCTTGGTTTGCCTCTGGGTGTGCCGCCACGGCCCCGGCCCACCCGTGGGTGGGCGTGCAGAACTGTTTGCGTGTGCCTCTGGATGTGCCGCCACGGCCGGCCCACCCGTGGGTGGAGAGTGCAGAAGAACCTCGCGGTTGCCTCTGGGTGTGCCGCCACGGCCGGCCCCACCCGTGGGTGGGCGTGCAGAACTGTTTGCGTGTGCCACTGGATGTGCCGCCACGGCCGGCCCACCCGTGGGTGGGCGTGCAGAGACTGTTTGCGTGTGCCACTGGGTGTGCCGCCACGGCCGGTCCACCCGTGGGTGGGCGTGCAGAACTGTTTGCGTGTGCCACTGGGTGTGCCGCCACGGCCGGCCCACCCGTGGGTGGGCGTGCAGAAGGGTTTGCGTGTGCCTCTGGGCTGTGCCGCCACGGCCGGCCTACCCGTGGGTGGAGGCGTGCAGAAGGGCCTGCGGTTTGCCTCTGGGTGTGCCGCCACGGCCGGCCCACCCGTGGGTGGTCGTGCAGAACTGTTTGCGTGTGCCAGTGGGTGTGCCGCCACGGCCGGCCCACCCGTGGGTGGGCGTGCAGAACTGTTTGCGTGTGCCTCTGGGTGTGCCGCCACGGCAGGCCCCACCCGTCGATGAGGCGTGCAGAAGGGGCCTGCGGTTGCCTCTGGGTGTGCCGCCACGGCCGGCCCACCCGTGGGTGGGCGTGCAGAACTGTTTGCGGTTGCCTCTGGGTGTGCCGCCACGGCCGGCCGACCCGTGGGTGGGCGTGCAAAAGGGCCTGCGGTTGCCTCTGGGTGTGCAGCCACGGCCGGCCCACCCGTGGGTGGGCGTGCAGAAGGGCCTGCGGTTGCCTCTGGGTGTGCCGCCACGGCCGGCCCACCCGTGGGTGGGCGTGCAGAACTGTTTGCGTGTGCCACTGGATGTTCCGCCACGGCCGGCCCACCCGTGGGTGGGCGTGCAGAAATGTTTGCGTGTGCCACTGGGTGTGCCGCCACAGCCGGCCCGCCCGTGGGTGGGCGTGCAGAAGGGTTTGCGTTTGCCTCTGGGTGTGCCGCCACGGCCGGCCCGCCCGTGGGTGGGCGTGCAGAACTGTTTGCGTGTGCCTCTGGGTGTGCCGCTACGGCCGGCCCCACAGGTGGGTGAAGCGTGCAGAAATGTTTGCGTGTGCCACTGGGTGTGCGCCACAGCCGGCCCACCGTGGGTGAGGCGTGCAAGAAGGGTTTAGGGGTTGCCTCTGGGTGTGCCGCCACGGCCGACCCATCCGATGGAGTGGGGCGTGCAGAACTGTTTGCGGTTGCCTCTGGGTGTGCCGCCACGGCCGGCCCCACCCGTGGAGTGGGCGTGCAGAACTGTTGCGTTTGCCTCTGGGTGTGCCGCCACGGCCGGCCCACCCGTGGGTGGGCGTGCAGAATGGCCTGCGTTTGCCTCTGGGTGTGCCGCCACGGCCGGTTCACCCGTGGGTGGGCGTGCAGAACTGTTTGCGTGTGCCAATGGCTGTGCCGCCACGGCGGCCCACTTGTGGGTGGGCGTGCAGAAGGGCCTGCAGTTTCCTCTGGGTGTGCCACCACGGCCGGCCCAACCGTGGGTGGGCGTGCAAAACTGTTTGCGTGTGCCTCTGGGTGTGCCGCCACGGCCGGCCCACCCGTGGGTGGGGCGTGCAGAAGAGCCTCAGTTGCCTCTGGGTGTGCCGCCACGGCCGGCCCACCCGTGGGTGGGGCGTGCAGAACTCTTTGCGTGTGCCTCTGGGTGTGCCGCTCGGCCGGCCCACCCGTGGGTGGGCGTGCAGAAGGAGCCTACGTGTGCCTCTGGGTGTGCCGCCACGGCCGGCCCACCCGTGGGTGGGCGTGCAGAAGGGCCTGCAGTTGCCTCTGGGTGTGCCGCCACGGCCGGCCCACCCGTGGAGTGGGCGTGCAGAAGGGCCTGCGGTTGCCTCTGGGTGTGCCGCCACGGCCGGCCCAACTCGTGGGTGGGCGTGCAGAAAGGCCTGCGGTTGCCTCTGGGTGTGCCGCCACGGCCGGCCCACCCGTGGGTGGGCGTGCAGAAGGGCCTTGCGTGTGCCAGTGGGTGTGCCGCCACGGCCGGCCCACCCGTGGGTGGGGCGTGCAGAAGGGCCTGCGTTTGCCTCTAGGTGTGTGCCGCCACGGCCGGCCCACCCGTGGGTGGCGTGCAGAACTGTTTCGCGTGTGCCACTGGGTGTGCCGCCACGGCCGGCCCACCCGTGGGTGGGCGTGCAGAAGGGCCTGCGTTTGCCTCTGTGTGTGCCGCCACGGCCGGCCCACCCGTGGAGTGGGCGTGCAGAACTGTTTGCGGGTGCCACTGGGTGTGCCGCCACGGCCGGCCCCACCCGTGGGTGGGCGTGCAGAACTGTTTGCGTGTGCCACTGGGCTGTGCCGCCACGGCCGGCCCCACCCCGTGGAGTGGGCGTGCAGAAGCTGTTTGCGTGTGCCTCTGGGTGTGCCGCCACGGCCGGCCCCACCCGTGGAGTGGGCGTGCAGAACTGTTTGCGTGTGCCACTGGGTGTGCCGCCACGGCCGGCCCACCCGTGGGTGGGCGTGCAGAAGAGCTTGCGGTTGCCTCTGGGTGTGCCGCCACGGCCGGCCCACCCGTGGGTGGGCGTGCAGAACTGTTTGCGTGTGCCACTGGGTGTGCCGCCACGGCCCGGCCCACCCGTGGAGTGGGCGTGCAGAAGGGCCTGCGTGTTGCCTCTGGGTGTGCCGCCACGGCCGGCCCACCCGTGGGTGGGCGTGCAGAACGGTTTGCGGTGTGCCTCTGGGTGTGCCGCCACGGCCGGCCCACCCGTGGGTGGGCGTGCAGAACTGTTTGCGGTGTGCCACTGGGTGTGCCGCCACGGCCGGCCCACCCGTGGGTGGGCGTGCAGAACTGTTTGCGTGTGCCACTGGGTGTGCCGCCACGGCCGGCCCACCCGTGGGTGGGCGTGCAGAAGGGCCTGCGTGTGCCTCTGGGTGTGCCGCCACGGCCAGCCCACCCGTGGGTGGGCGTGCAGAACGTGCCTGCGTGTGCCTCTGGGTGTGCCGCCACGGCCGGCCCACCCGTGGGTGGGCGTGCAGAAAGAGCCTGCGTGTGCCTCGGGGTGTGCCGCCACGGCCGGCCCACCCGTGGGTGGGCGTGCAGAAGGGCCTGCGGTTGCCTCTGGGTGTGCCGCCACGGCCGGCCCACCCGTGGGTGGGCGTGCAGAAGGGCCTGCGTTTGCCTCTGGGTGTGCCGCCACGGCCGGCCCACCCGTGGGTGGGCGTGCAGAACTGTTTGCGTGTGCCACTGGGTGTGCCGCCACGGCCGGCCCACCCGTGGGTGGGCGTGCAGAAGGGTTTGCGGTTGCCTCTGGGTGTGCCTCCACGGCCGGCCCACCCGTGGGTGAGCGTGAAGAAGAGGCCTGGGATTGCCTCTGCGTGTGCCGCCACGGCCGGCCCACCCGTGGGTAGGCGTGCAGAAGGCCCTGGGGTTGCCTCTGGGTGTGCCGCCACGGCCGGCCCACCCGTGGGTAGGCGTGCAGAACTCTTTGCGTTTGCGTCTGGGTGTGCCGCCACGGCCGGCCCACCCGTGGCTGGGGCATGCAGAAGAGGCGTGCGTGGGGCTCTGTGTGTGCCGCCACGGCCGGCCCACCTGTGGAGTGGGCGTGCAGAACTGTTTGCGTGTGCCACTGGATGTGCCGCCACGGCCGGCCCACCCGTGGGTGGGCGTGCAGAACTGTTTGCGTGTGCCACTGGGTGTGCCGCCACGGCCGGCCCACCCGTGGGTGGGCGTGCAGAACTGTTTGCGTGTGCCACTGGATGTGCCGCCACGGCCGGCCCACCCGTGGGTGGGCGTGCAGAAGAGTTTGCGGTTGCCTCTGGGTGTGCCGCCACGGCCCGGCCCACCCGTGGGTGGGCGTGCAGAAGGGCCTGCGGTTTGCCTCTGGGTGTGCCGCCACGGCCGGCCCACCCGTGGGTGGGCGTGCAGAACTGTTTGCGTGTGCCAGTGGGTGTGCCGCCACGGCCGGCCCACCCGTGGGTGGGCGTGCAGAACTGTTTGCGTGTTGCCTCTGGGTGTGCCGCCACGGCCGGCCCACCCGTGGGTGGGCGTGCAGAAGGGCCTGCGGTTGCCTCTGGGTGTGCCGCCACGGCCGGCCCACCCGTGGGTGGGCGTGCAGAACTGTTTGCGTGTGCCTCTGGGTGTGCCGCCACGGCCGGCCCACCCGTGGGTGGGGCGTGCAGAAGTGCCTGCGGTGTGCCTCTGGGTGTGCCGCCACGGCCGGCCCACCCGTGGGTGGGCGTGCAGAAGGGCCTGCGTGTTGCCTCTGGGTGTGCCGCCACGGCCGGCCCACCCGTGGGTGGGCGTGCAGAACTGTTTGCGTGTGCCTCTGGGTGTGCCGCCACGGCCGGCCCACCCGTGGGTGGGCGTGCAGAAGGGCTTGCGTGTTGCCTCTGGGTGTGCCGCCACGGCCGGCCCACCCGTGGGTGGGCGTGCAGAAGGGCCTGCGGTTGCCTCTGGGTGTGCAGCCACGGCCAGCCCACCCGTGGGTGGGCGTGCAGAACTGTTTGCGTGTGCCACTGGGTGTGCCGCCACGGCCGGCCCACCCGTGGGTGGGGCGTGCAGAACTGTTCTGCGGTTGCCTCTGCGTGTGCCGCCACGGCCGGCCCACCCGTGGGTGGGCGTGCAGAAGGGCCTGCGGTTGCCTCTGGGTGTGCCGCCACGGCCGGCCCACCCGTGGGTGGGCGTGAAGAACTGTTTGCGTGTGCCTCTGGGTGTGCCGCCACGGCCGGCCCACCCGTGGGTGGGGCGTGCAGAAGAGCCTCGCGTGTTGCCTCTGGGTGTGCCGCCACGGCCGGCCCACCCGTGGGTGGGCGTGCAGAACTGTTTGCGTGTGCCTCTGGGTGTGCCGCCACGGCCGGCCCACCCGTGGGTGGGCGTGCAGAACTGTTTGCGGTGTGCCTCTGGGTGTGCCGCCACGGCCGGCCCACCCGTGGGTGGGCGTGCAGAACTGTTTGCGTGTGCCACTGGATGTGCCGCCACGGCCGGCCCACCCGTGGAGTGGGGCGTGCAGAAGCTGTTTGCGTGTGCCACTGGGTGTGCCGCCACGGCCGGCCCCACCCGTGGGTGGGCGTGCAGAACTGTTTGCGTATGCCACTGGCGTGTGCCGCCACGGCCGGCCCACCCGTGGAGTGGGCGTGCAGAAAAGGGTTTGCGTGTGCCTCTGGGTGTGCCGCCACGGCCGGCCCACCCGTGGGTGGGCGTGCAGAACTGTTTGCGGTTGCCTCTGGGTGTGCCGCCACGGCCGGCCCACCCGTGGGTGGGCGTGCAGAACTGTTTGCGTGTGCCACTGGGTGTGCCGCCACGGCCGGTTCACCCGTGGGTGGGGCGTGCAGAACTGTTTGCGTGTGCCACTGGGTGTGCCGCCACGGCCGGCCCACCCGTGGGTGGGCGTGCAGAAGGGTTTGCGTGTGCCTCTGGGCGTGCCGCCACGGCCGGCCCACCCGTGGGTGGGCGTGCAGAACTGTTTGCGTGTGCCTCTGGGTGTGCCGCCACGGCCGGCCCACCCGTGGGTGGGCGTGCAGAACTGTTTGCGTGTTGCCTCTGGGTGTGCCGCCACGGCCGGCCCACCCGTGGGTGGGCGTGCAGAAAGGCCTGCGGTTGCCTCTGGGTGTGCCGCCACGGCCGGCCCCACCCGTGGGTGGGGCGTGCAGAACTGTTTGCGTGTGCCACTGGGTGTGCCGCCACGGCCGGCCCACCCGTGGGTGGGCGTGCAGAACTGTTCTGCGGTTGCCTCTGGGTGTGCCGCCACGGCCGGCCCACCCGTGGGTGGGCGTGCAGAACTGTTTGCGTGTGCCTCTGGGTGTGCCGCCACGGCCGGCCCACCCGTGGGTGGGCGTGCAGAACTGTTTGCGTGTCCCACTGGGTGTGCCGCCACGGCCGGCCCACCCGTGGGTGAGGCGTGCAGAACGTGCTTGCGTTTGCCACTGGGTGTGCCGCCTCGGCCGGCCCACCCGTGGAGTGGGCGTGCAGAAGGGCATGCGTGTGGCCTCTGGGTGTGCCGCCACGGCCAGCCCACCCGTGGGTGGGCGTGCAGAAGGGCCTGCGTGTTGCCTCTGTGTGTGCCGCCACGCCCGGCCCACCCGTGGGTGGGCGTGCAGAACTGTTTGCGTTTGCCGAATGGCTGTGCCGCCACGGCCGGCCCACCCGTTGGTTGGCGTGCAGAAGGGCCTGCATTTGCCTCTGGGTGTGCCGCCACGGCCGGCCCACCCGTGGGTGGGCGTGCAGAAGTACCTGCGTGTTGCCTCTGGGTGTGCCGCCACGGCCGGCCCACACGTGGGTGGGCGTGCAGAACTGTTTGCGTGTGCCACTGGGTGTGCCGCCACGGCCGGCCCACCCGTGGGTGGGCGTGCAGAAGGGTCTGCGGTTGCCTCTGGGTGTGCCGCCACGGCCGGCCCACCCGTGGGTGGGCGTGAAGAAAGAGCCTGGGATTGCCTCTGCGTGTGCCGCCACGGCCGGCCCACGCGTGGAGTGGCGTGCAGAAGGCCCTGGGGTTGCCTCTGGGTGTGCCGCCACGGCCGGCCCACCCGTGGAGTGGGCGTGCAGCACTCTTTGCGGTTGCGTCTGGGTGTGCCGCCACGGCCGGCCCACCCGTGGGTGGGCGTGCAGAACTGTTTGCGTGTGCCACTGTGTGTGCCGCCACGGCCGGCCCACCCGTGGGTGGGCGTGCAGAACTGTTTGCGTGTGCCACTGGGTGTGCCGCCACGGCCGGCCCACCCGTGGGTGGGCGTGCAGAACTGTTTGCGTGTGCCTCTGGGTGTGCCGCCACGGCCGGCCCACCCGTGGAGTGGGCGTGCAGAACTGTTTGCGTGTTGCCTCTGGGTGTGCCGCCACGGCCGGCCCACCCGTGGGTGGCGTGCAGAAGCTGTTTGCGTGTGCCTCTGGGTGTGCCGCCACGGCCGGCCCACCCGTGGGTGGGCGTGCAGAAGGGCCTGCGGTTGCCTCTGGGTGTGCCGCCACGGCCGGCCCACCCGTGGGTGGGCGTGCAGAACTGTTTGCGGTTGCCTCTGGGTGTGCCGCCACGGCCGGCCCACCCGTGGGTGGGCGTGCAGAACTGTTTGCGGTTGCCTCTGGGTGTGCCGCCACGGCCGGCCCACCCGTGGGTGGGCGTGCAGAAGGGCCTGCGGTTGCCTCTGGGTGTGCCGCCACGGCCGGCCCACCCGTGGGTGGGCGTGCAGAACTGTTTGCGTGTGCCACTGGGTGTGCCGCCACGGCCGGCCCACCCGTGGGTGGGCGTGCAGAACTGTTTGCGTGTGCCACTGGGTGTGCCGCCACGGCCGGCCCACCCGTGGGTGGGCGTGCAGAAGTGTTTGCGTGTGCCTCTGGGTGTGCCGCCACGGCCGGCCCACCCGTGGGTGGGCGTGCAGAAGTGCCTGCGTTTGCCTCTGGGTGTGCCGCCACGGCCGGCCCACCCGTGGGTGGGCGTGCAGAACTGTTTGCGGTTGCCTCTGGGTGTGCCGCCACGGCCGGCCCACCCGTGGGTGGGCGTGCAGAACTGTTTGCGTGTGCCACTGGGTGTGCCGCCACGGCCGGTTCACCCGTGGGTGGGCGTGCAGAACTGTTTGCGTGTGCCAATGGCTGTGCCGCCACGGCCGGCCCACCCGTGGGTGGGCGTGCAGAAGGGTTTGCGTGTGCCTCTGGGCGTGCCGCCACGGCCGGCCCACCCGTGGGTGGGCGTGCAGAACTGTTTGCGTGTGCCAGTGGGTGTGCCGCCACGGCCGGCCCACCCGTGGGTGGGCGTGCAGAACTGTTTGCGGTTGCCTCTGGATGTGCCGCTACGGCCGGCCCACCCGTGGGTGGGCGTGCAGAAGGGCCTGCGGTTGCCTCTGGGTGTGCCGCCACGGCCGGCCCACCCGTGGGTGGGCGTGCAGAACTGTTTGCGGTTGCCTCTGGGTGTGCCGCCACGGCCGGCCCACCCGTGGGTGGGCGTGCAGAACTGTTTGCGGTTGCCTCTGGGTGTGCCGCCCCGGCCGGCCCACCCGTGGGTGGGCGTGCAGAACTGTTTGCGTGTGCCTACTGGGTGTGCCCCACGGCCGGCCCACCCGTGGGTGGGCGTGCAGAAAGGCCTTGCGTTTGCCTCTGGGTGTGCCGCCACGGCCGGCCCACCCGTGGGTGGGCGTGCAGAACTGTTTGCGTGTGCCACTGGGTGTGCCGCCACGGCCGGCCCACCCGTGGGTGGGCGTGCAGAACTGTTTGCGTGTGCCACTGGGTGTGCCGCCTCGGCCGGCCCACCCGTGGGTGGGCGTGCAGAACTGTTTGCGTGTGCCTCTGGGTGTGCCGCCACGGCCGGCCCACCCGTGGGTGGGCGTGCAGAAGGGCCTGCGGTTGCCTCTGGGTGTGCCGCCACGGCCGGCCCACCCGTGGGTGGGCGTGCAGAACTGTTTGCGTGTTGCCTCTGGGTGTGCCGCCACGGCCGGCCCACCCGTGGGTGGGCGTGCAGAACTGTTTGCGTGTTGCCTCTGGGTGTGCCGCCACGGCCGGCCCACCCGTGGGTCGGCGTGAAGAACTGTTTGCGTGTGCCTCTGGGTGTGCCGCCACGGCCGGCCCACCCGTGGGTGGGCGTGCAGAAGGGCCTGCGTGTTGCCTCTGGGTGTGCCGCCACGGCCGGCCCACCCGTGGGTGGGCGTGCAGAACTGTTTGCGTGTGCCTCTGGGTGTGCCGCCACGGCCGGCCCACCCGTGGGTGGGCGTGCAGAACTGTTTGCGGTTGCCTCTGGGTGTGCCGCCACGGCCGGCCCACCCGTGGGTGGGCGTGCAGAACTGTTTGCGTGTGCCTCTGGGTGTGCCGCCACGGCCGGCCCACCCGTGGGTGGGCGTGCAGAACGTGTTTGCGTGTGCCTCTGGGTGTGCCGCCACGGCCGGCCCACCCGTGGGTGGGCGTGCAGAACTGTTTGCGTGTGCCACTGGGTGTGCCGCCACGGCCGGCCCACCCGTGGGTGGGCGTGCAGAAGGGTTTGCGTGTTGCCTCTGGGTGTGCCGCCACGGCCGGCCCACCCGTGGGTGGGCGTGCAGAACTGTTTGCGTGTGCCTCTGGGTGTGCCGCCACGGCCGGCCCACCCGTGGGTGGGCGTGCAGAACTGTTTGCGTGTTGCCTCTGGGTGTGCCGCCACGGCCGGCCCACCCGTGGGTGGGCGTGCAGAAGGGCCTGCGGTTGCCTCTGGGTGTGCCGCCACGGCCGGCCCACCCGTGGGTGGGGCGTGCAGAACTGTTTGCGTGTGCCTCTGGGTGTGCCGCCACGGCCGGCCCACCCGTGGGTGGGCGTGCAGAACTGTTTGCGTTTGCCACTGGCTGTGCCGCCACGGCCGGCCCACCCGTGGAGTGGGCGTGCAGAAGAGCTTGGTTTGCCTCTGGGTGTGCCGCCACGGCCGGCCCACCCGTGGGTGGGCGTGCAGAACTGTTTGCGTGTGCCACTGGGTGTGCCGCCACGGCCGGCCCACCCGTGGGTGGGCGTGCAGAAGGGCCTGCGTTTGCCTCTGTGTGTGCCGCCACGGCCGGCCCACCCGTGGGTGGGCGTGCAGAACTGTTTGCGTGTGCCACTGGGTGTGCCGCCACGGCCGGACCACCCGTGGGTGGGCGTGCAGAACTGTTTGCGGGCGCCACTGGGTGTGCCGCCACGGCCGGCCCACCCGTGGGTGGGCGTGCAGAACTGTTTGCGTGTGCCACTGGGTGTGCCGCCTCGGCCGGCCCACCCGTGGGTGGGCGTGCAGAAGGGCATGCGTGGGGCTCTGGGTGTGCCGCCACGGCCGGCCCACCCGTGGGTGGGCGTGCAGGAGGGCCTGCGGTTGCCTCTGTGTGTTCCGCCGCGCCCGGCCCACCCGTGGGTGGGCGTGCAGAACTGTTTGCGTTTGCGAATGGCTGTGCCGCCACGGCCGGCCCACCCGTTGGTTGGCGTGCAGAAGGGCCTGCATTTGCCTCTGGTTGTGCCGCCACGGCCGGCCCACCCGTGGGTGGGCGTGCAGAAGGGCCTGCGTGTGCCTCGGGGTGTGCCGCCACGGCCGGCCCACCCGTGGGTGGGCGTGCAGAAGGGCCTGGGGTTGCCTCTAGGTGAGCCGCCACGGCCGGCCCACCCGTGGGTGGGCGTGCAGAAGTACCTGCGTTTGCCTCTGGGTGTGCCGCCACGGCCGGCCCACCCGTGGGTGGGCGTGCAGAACTGTTTGCGTGTGCCACTGTGTGTGCCGCCACGGCCGGCCCACCCGTGGGTGGGCGTGCAGAAGGGTTTGCGGTTGCCTCTGGGTGTGCCTCCACGGCCGGCCCACCCGTGGGTGGGCGTGAAGAAGGGCCTGGGATTGCCTCTGCGTGTGCCGCCACGGCCGGCCCACCCGTGGGTGGGCGTGCAGCACTCTTTGCGTTTGCGTCTGGGTGTGCCGCCACGGCCGGCCCACCCGTGGCTGGTCATGCAGAAGGGCGTGCGTGGGGCTCTGTGTGTGCCGCCACGGCCGGCCCACCTGTGGGTGGGCGTGCAGAACTGTTTGCGTGTGCCACTGTATGTGCCGCCACGGCCGGCCCACCCGTGGGTGGGCGTGCAGAACTGTTTGCGTGTGCCACTGGGTGTGCCGCCACGGCCGGCCCACCCGTGGGTGGGCGTGCAGAACTGTTTGCGTGTGCCACTGGATGTGCCGCCACGGCCGGCCCACCCGTGGGTGGGCGTGCAGAAGGGTTTGCGGTTGCCTCTGGGTGTGCCGCCACGGCCGGCCCACCCGTGGGTGGGCGTGCAGAACTGTTTGCGTGTGCCTCTGGGTGTGCCGCCACGGCCGGCCCACCCGTGGGTGGGCGTGCAGAAGGGCCTGCGGTTGCCTCTGGGTGTGCCGCCACGGCCGGCCCACCCGTGGGTGGGCGTGCAGAACTGTTTGCGTGTGCCTCTGGGTGTGCCGCCACGGCCGGCCCACCCGTGGGTGGGCGTGCAGAACTGTTTGCGGTTGCCTCTGGGTGTGCCGCCACGGCCGGCCCACCCGTGGGTGGGCGTGCAGAAGGGCCTGCGGTTGCCTCTGGGTGTGCCGCCACGGCCGGCCCACCCGTGGGTGGGCGTGCAGAACTGTTTGCGTGTGCCACTGGGTGTGCCGCCACGGCCGGCCCACCCGTGGGTGGGCGTGCAGAACTGTTTGCGTGTGCCACTGGCTGTGCCGCCACGGCCGGCCCACCCGTGGGTGGGCGTGCAGAAGGGTTTGCGTGTGCCTCTGGGTGTGCCGCCACGGCCGGCCCACCCGTGGGTGGGCGTGCAGAAGTGCCTGCGTTTGCCTCTGGGTGTGCCGCCACGGCCGGCCCACCCGTGGGTGGGCGTGCAGAACTGTTTGCGGTTGCCTCTGGGTGTGCCGCCACGGCCGGCCCACCCGTGGGTGGGCGTGCAGAACTGTTTGCGTGTGCCACTGGGTGTGCCGCCACGGCCGGTCCACCCGTGGGTGGGCGTGCAGAACTGTTTGCGTGTGCCACTGGGTGTGCCGCCACGGCCGGCCCACCCGTGGGTGGGGCGTGCAGAAGGGTTTGCGTGTGCCTCTGGGTGTGCCGCCACGGCCGGCCCACCCGTGGGTGGGCGTGCAGAACTGTTTGCGTGTGCCACTGGGTGTGCCGCCACGGCCGGCCCACCCGTGGGTGGGCGTGCAGAACTGTTTGCGGTTGCCTCTGGGTGTGCCGCCACGGCCGGCCCACCCGTGGGTGGGCGTGCAGAAGAGCCTGCGGTTGCCTCTGGGTGTGCCGCCACGGCCGGCCCACCCGTGGGTGGGCGTGCAGAACTGTTTGCGTGTTGCCTCTGGGTGTGCCGCCACGGCCGGCCCACCCGTGGGTGGGCGTGCAGAACTGCTTGCGTGTGCCTCTGGGTGTGCCGCCACGGCCGGCCCACCCGTGGGTGGGCGTGCAGAACTGTTTGCGTGTGCCACTGGGTGTGCCGCCACGGCCGGCCCACCCGTGGGTGGGCGTGCAGAAGAGCCTGCGTTTGCCTCTGGGTGTGCCGCCACAGCCGGCCCACCCGTGGGTGGGCGTGCAGAACTGTTTGCGTGTGCCACTGGGTGTGCCGCCACGGCCGGCCCACCCGTGGGTGGGCGTGCAGAACTGTTTGCGTGTGCCACTGGGTGTGCCGCCTCGGCCGGCCCACCCGTGGAGTGGGCGTGCAGAACTGTTTGCGTGTGCCACTGGGTGTGCCGCCACGGCCGGCCCACCCGTGGGTGGGCGTGCAGAAGGGCCTGCGGTTGCCTCTGTGTGTGCCGCCGCGGCCGGCCCACCCGTGGGTGGGCGTGCAGAACTGTTTGCGTTTGCGACTGGCTGTGCCGCCACGGCCGGCCCACCCGTTGGTTGGCGTGCAGAAGGGCCTGCATTTGCCTCTGGGTGTGCCGCCACGGCCGGCCCACCCGTGGGTGGGCGTGCAGAACTGTTTGCGTGTGCCTCTGGGGTGTGCCGCCACGGCCGGCCCACCCGTGGGTGGGCGTGCAGAAGAGCCTGCGTGTGCCTCTGGGTGTGCCGCCACGGCCGGCCCACCCGTGGAGTGGGCGTGCAGAAGGGCCTGCGGTTGCCTCTGGGTGTCGCGGCCACGGCCGGCCCACCCGTGGGTGGGCGTGCAGAAGGGCCTGCGGGTTGCCTCTGGGTGAGCCGCCACGGCCGGCCCACCCGTGGGTGGGCGTGCAGAAAGGTTTGCGTGTTGCCTCTGGGTGTGCCGCCACGGCCGGCCCACCCGTGGGTGGGCGTGAAGAAGGGCCTGGGATTGCCTCTGCGTGTGCCGCCACGACCGGCCCACGCGTGGGTGGGCGTGCAGAAGGCCCTGGGGTTGCCTCTGGGTGTGCCGCCACGGCCGGCCCACCCGTGGCTGGTCATGCATAAGGGCGTGCGTGGGGCTCTGTGTGTGCCGCCACGGCCGGCCCACCTGTGGGTGGGCGTGCAGAACTGTTTGCGTGTGCCACTGTATGTGCCGCCACGGCCGGCCCACCCGTGGGTGGGCGTGCAGAACTGTTTGCGTGTGCCACTGGGTGTGCCGCCACGGCCGGCCCACCCGTGGGTGGGCGTGCAGAACTGTTTGCGTGTGCCACTGGATGTGCCGCCACGGCCGGCCCACCCGTGGGTGGGCGTGCAGAAGGGTTTGCGGTTGCCTCTGGGTGTGCCGCCACGGCCGGCCCACCCGTGGGTGGGCGTGCAGAACTGTTTGCGTGTGCCAGTGGGTGTGCCGCCACGGCCGGCCCACACGTGGGTGGGCGTGCAGAAGGGTTTGCGTGTGCCTATGGGGGTGCCGCCACGGCCGGCCCACCCGTGGGTGGGCGTGCAGAACTGTTTGCGTGTGCCAGTGGGTGTGCCGCCACGGCCGGCCCACCCGTGGGTGGGCGTGCAGAACTGTTTGCGGTTGCCTCTGGGTGTGCCGCCACGGCCGGCCCACCCGTGGGTGGGCGTGCAGAAGGGCCTGCGGTTGCCTCTGGGTGTGCCGCCACGGCCGGCCCACCCGTGGGTGGGCGTGCAGAACTGTTTGCGTGTGCCACTGGGTGTGCCGCCACGGCCGGCCCACCCGTGGGTGGGCGTGCAGAACTGTTTGCGGTTGCCTCTGGGTGTGCCGCCACGGCCGGCCCACCCGTGGGTGGGCGTGCAGAACTGTTTGCGTGTGCCTACTGGGTGTGCCGCCACGGCCGGCCCACCCGTGGGTGGGCGTGCAGAAGGGTTTGCGTGTTGCCTCTGGGTGTGCCGCCACGGCCGGCCCACCCGTGGGTGGGCGTGCAGAAGGGCCTGCGGTTGCCTCTGGGTGTGCCGCCACGGCCGGCCCACCCGTGGGTGGGCGTGCAGAACTGTTTGCGTGTTGCCTCTGGGTGTGCCGCCACGGCCGGCCAACCCGTGGGTGGGCGTGCAGAAGCTGCTTGCGTGTGCCTCTGGGTGTGCCGCCACGGCCGGCCCACCCGTGGGTGGGCGTGCAGAAGGGCCTGCGGTTGCCTCTGGGTGTGCCGCCACGGCCGGCCCACCCGTGGGTGGGCGTGCAGAACTGTTTGCGTGTGCCTCTGGGTGTGCCGCCACGGCCGGCCCACCCGTGGGTGGGCGTGCAGAAGGGCCTGCGGTTGCCTCTGGGTGTGCCGCCACGGCCGGCCCACCCGTGGGTGGGCGTGCAGAAGGGCCTGCGGTTGCCTCTGGGTGTGCCGCCACGGCCGGCCCACCCGTGGGTGGGCGTGCAGAACTGTTTGCGTGTGCCACTGGATGTGCCGCCACGGCCGGCCCACCCGTGGGTGGGCGTGCAGAACTGTTTGCGTGTGCCACTGGGTGTGCCGCCACGGCCGGTTCACCCGTGGGTGGGCGTGCAGAACTGTTTGCGTGTGCCAATGGCTGTGCCGCCACGGCCGGCCCACCCGTGGGTGGGCGTGCAGAAGGGTTTGCGTGTGCCTCTGGGCGTGCCGCCACGGCCGGCCCACCCGTGGGTGGGCGTGCAGAAGGGCCTGCGTGTTGCCTCTGG
>JAKWBO010000506.1:0-41310 GCA_034336685.1 Luscinia luscinia
ACCCCAAACCCAGACCCACAGCCCTAGTCTCCTGGTCACCCCCAAACCCAACCCCACACCCCTGTATCTCTCATCACCTCCTCACCCCCCACGCTCAGACCCCAAACCCCCCAATGTCACGGTCACCCCCAAATCCACCCTGTGACACTGGGGGACACAACTACCCCAGAGGTCAGGGACAGCCACGCCAGGGGGCACCAGGAGGCGGGTACGGGGCCCTGGGGTGGCACTGGGGGACCTGTGGTGGCACTGGGGACCCTGGGGTGGCACTGGGGGACTGTGAGGTGACACTGCGGGGCCATGGGGTGACACTGGGGTGACATTGGGGTGCCCTGAGGTGGCACTGGGGGATTTTGGGTGGCACTGGGGACCCTGAGGTGACACTGGGGTGACACTGGGGCCCTGAGGTGACACTGCAAGGCCCTGGGGTGACACTGGGGTGACATTGGGGTGCCCTGGGGTGGCACTGGGGAGCTTTTGGGTGGCACTGAGGGACCCTGAGGTGACACTGGAGGCCTCTAGGGTGACATTGCAGGGCTCTAGGGTCACAATGCGAGGCCCTGGGGTGACACTGGGGGGACACTGGGGGCCGTGGGGTGCCACTGAAGGCCCTGGGTGTCCCTGGAGGTGCCCGTGGGTGTCACCGGGGTGGCCTCACCTGAAGACGGCAGCGGTGGGTCTGCTCCCGCTCCTCGCCGTTCACCGTGCACGAGAAGAGCCCGAAGGACTCTGTGCCTGTGGGGACACCGTGCCAGGGGACACTGGGGACGGCGGGGACACCCCACGGGGACAGGGGACACCCACGGGGACAGGGGACAGCCGTGCAGGGGACACTGGGGACAGCCGGGACACCCCACGGGGACAGGGGACACCCACGGGGACAGGGGACAGCCGTGCCAGGGGACACTGGGGACAGCCGGGACACCCCACGGGGACAGGGGACACCCCACGGGGACAGGGGACAGCCGTGCAGGGGACACTGGGGACACCCCACGGGGACACCTCCACGGGGACAGGGGACTCTGGGGACACCCCATGGGGACAGGGGACAGCCCACAGGGACAGGGGACAGTGGGGACAGCCGGGACACCCCACGGGGACAGGGGACACCCCACGGGGACACCCCACGGGGACAGGGGACAGCCGTGCAGGGGACACTGGGGACAGCTGCCACCCCAGGGGGACAGGGGACACCCCACCATGTCCCTGAGGGCCACTCATGGGGTCAGGGCTGGGGACCCCCGCGGTCACTGCGAGCCTGCCCCGTCTCCCGTGACATGTCACGACACGCCGCGACATCCCAGACGTATCGTGACATATCGTGACATATCGTGACATATCGTGACAGCGTGGCACAGGGGAATGGTGCCATGGCTGGGACAGGACGGGGAGGGCAGCCGGTGTGAGAAGGGGCAGGTCAGCATGGCACGACATGTCACGACATCCAGTGGCATATCGTGACATGACGTGACATATCGTGACATGACATGGCACAGGGGAATGGTGCCACGCCCAGAGCAGGGAGGACAGCCGGTGTGAAAAGAGCCAGGACAGCATGGCACGACATGTCACGATATGTCACTGGATGTCATGACATGTCGTGACATCCAGTGACATATCGTGACATTCTGTGACATATTGTGACATCCCTTGACATATCGTGCCACGGCATGGCACGTGAGAATGGTGTCATATCATGATATGTCACAGCACGTCACGATATATCACTGGATGTCGGGACATGTCATGACACCCAGTGACATATCGTGACATGACATGACATATCATGCTACAGCCTGGCACGTGAGAATGGTGCCATAGCATGATACGTCACGGGATGTCACGATATGTCACTGGATGTCGCGACATGTCACGACACCCAACGACATATCGTGACATGACATGACATATCGTGACATCCCACGGCGTATCCACAACGGGAATGGCCGGGGCAGGACAGCAGAGCGGCGCCCAGGACACGCGACATACGCCGCGACAACGCCCGGCGGCACCGCCCACCTCACTGGAGGAGCGCGAGGTGCTGTTGACGAAGGCGTTGAGGAACTTCTTGGAGAAGTGCAGGTCGGCCTCGGGGGACGAGTCCCGGAGAGCCAGCAGCGCCGGGCGCCGCCGGCCCGTCACCCAAGGGCGCCTACGTCGTCGCGAGGCGGCGCAGGATGTCGCTGTCGTCGCTGAGCACGGACGTGCAGCGCCGCAGGCTCACCAGCTCCAGCTGCGTGTGCTCGTCCACCACCAGCGTGTACTTGACCGAGTCGTAGGCCAGCGACTTCGTCCAGCGGCTCGGCGGCGCCCGGCGAAGGCGGCTCGGGCTCCTCCAGGGCCATGGCGAAGCCAGCGGTTGGTCTTGGCCGTGGACGCGTCCGGCGCGGCGCGGTCGCCCGTCGGGCGATAACCGCCACGTCGTCGATCATGGAGTCGACCTCCAGCACGCCCGAGTCCAGGTCCCGTGCAGCTCCCAGCGCCGGGGGCGGCGGGGCGAGGCGGCGGGCTCGGCGCCGGGGAGCGCAGCGGCAGGGCGGCCGGGCGGCAGCCCAGGGTGGCCAGGACCTCGGCGGCGTCCAGGCGGCCGGCGCGGCGGGGCAGGCAGAGGCGCGATGGTGTCGTTGGTGGGGTTGCTGAGGAACAGGAACGGCCCCGGCTCCTCGGCCGGCGGCTCGGCGGCCGGCTCGGCGGCCGCGTGCTCGGCCTCGGCCAGGGAGCTGCGCAGCGTCTCCATGTCCACCAGCTCGATGGCGCCGCGGGCAGTCACTGTCGGCACCGCCGCCTCCCCGGGCGAGTCCCGCGAGCGCGGCTCTCGTCCAGAGCCTCGCTCAGGATCTCGGGCTCCAGGTCGGGAGGCGGGCGAGATGGTGTCGCACAGCGAGTGGCTGTTCTGGAAACACTCGTCCGGGCACTTGATGGGGTACGAGCCCTCCGAGATCATCTTGTTCACCAGGTTGCTGAGCAGCCACGGCGAGTCCGAGTCCTCGCTCAGGTCGGGCTCCGACTCCGAGTCCGAGTCGTACTCGCTGTTGTCCTCCTCGTCCGCCTCGGGCATCAGCTTGGGCCCCACGGGCAGGTAGAAGGAGCGGCGGATGCTCTCCAGGCTGTGGTCGGGGTCGATCTTCAGGTCCAGGGGCCGGCGCTGGACACGTCGGTCCTGGCCCTCGGGCGCTGGCGCCCGTCGGCCGGCTCCAGGCTGTCGTAGTAGGCGTCCATCTTCAGCTCGGCCAGGCTCTCCCTCCTGAGCACGCCGCGCTCCGGCGGGCCCCGCTCGGCCGGCTCCTCCTCGTCCTCCTTGCCCTTGTCCAGCAGCAGCGAGTCCTTGATGCCCAGCAGCCCGGGCGCCTCCAGCTCGGGCTCCAGCTCGCCCTCGGAGCCGGGCGAGCTCGCCTCCTCGATGGAGTTGGTCAGGTGCGACGAGCGGCCGCTGCTGCTGTCGCTGCTCAGGTCCAGCTCGGTCTCCGAGATGGACGAGATCATGTTGCTGACCAGGCGCCCGCCGGCGAACGCCGCCTCCAGCTCCCGTCCGGCGTCCGAGGTCGGAGCCGGGCGAAGCTCAGCTCGTCCCCCGCGCCCGCCCGCCGGGCAGGAAGGGCTTGGCCGTGCGGCTGGTGAGGTCGGCCTCGATGCCCGGGTCCGAGGAGGGCGAGGTGGTCTCCGAGGAGCCCGAGGGGTGGCCGCGCACGCTGGCGGCCCGGCCGGACCGGGCGCCCTCCCGTCGGAGCTGAGGCGGCTCGCGGGAGCCCGTCCCGCTCCGGCCGCGGCTGCGCTGCGGCTGCGGGCGGGGACCCCAGGCTGTCGCGGCCGCGGGGCTGCGTGGGGGCCTGGGGGCGGCCTGGGGCGGGGGAGCCGTGGGGGCGGCGGGTCCTGCTGGAGAGAGGCAGGGGTGAGGCGGGGGCGGGCGGCGGGGGCGCGGCGGGGAGAAAGCGGAGCCCGGGGCGCGGCGGAGACGAGGTTCATGTTACAGTCGGGCGCTGACCCGCGGGGCGGGGGGTCACCGTGTGCCGGGGACTCGGGGCTGTTGCCTTGCGAGTCCAGCGGGGAGGGGCGGCAGCGAGGGCGGCGCCCCCCGGGGCCCGGCGGGCTCTCCAGGCAGGGTCCGTCCAGGATGCAGGCGTGGGGGACGAGTGTCCTGCGGGGAGGGGACACGGGGCCGGTGAGCCCGTGGGTGTCACTGTCACAGCCCGACTGCTGCAGCGTCACTGTCACAGTGTCACTGTCACAATGTCAGTGTCACAGTGTCAGTGTGAGAGCCCAACTACCACAGTGTCACTGTTACAATGCCACTGCCAGAGTGTCCGTGTCACAGTGTCACTGTCACAGCCTAACTACCACAGTGTCACTGTCACAATGTCACTGCCAGAGTGTCAGTGTCACAGTGTCACTGTCACAGCCCGACTGTTACAGTGTCAGTGCCAAAGTGTCACTGTTACAATGTCACTGCCACAGTGTCAGTGTCACAGCCCGACTGCCACAGTGCCAGTGTCACAGTGTCACTATTACAATGTCACTGTCACAGGCCGACTGTCACAGCCCAACTGTCATAGTGTCAGTGTCACAGTGTCACTGTCACAGCCCGACTGCCACAGTGTCAGTGTTACAATGTCAGTGTCACAGCCCAACTGTCACACTGTCAGTGTCACAGTGCCACTGTTACCATGTCACTGTCACAACCCAACTGTCACACTGTCACTGTCCAGGCCCCACTGTCACACCGTCACTGTCACAGTGTCACTGTCCCACCCTGATCTCACACCCACACTATCAAAGCCCCACTGCCGCACTGTCACTGTCACAGTGTCACTGTAACAGCCCATCGCTACAGCCTGACTGTCACACTGTCACTGCCACAGCCCGACTGTCACACTGTCACTGTCACAGTCCCACTGTCACAGTGTCATTGTCACAGCCTTGCTGTCACACCCCACTGTCACACTGTCACACTGTCACTGCCACAGCCCGACTGTCATACCCCACTGGCAGACCCACGCTGGCACAGCTCACTGTCACACCGTCAGAGTGACAGCCCCACTGTCACGGCGTCACTGCCACACCCCAGTGTCACACTCCCACTGTCACACCTCGCTGTCTCAGTGCCACTTCACACCCCACTGGCATACTGTCACTGCCACAGTGTCACTGTCCCACCCCGATGTCACACCCACACTGTCACAGCCCCACTGTCCCACCCTGCTGCCCCAGTGCCATTGTCACATCCCGCTGTCCCACCCTGCGGTCCCGTGTCGCTGTCTCAGCGTCGCTGTCCCATCCCGCTGTCACACCCCGTTAACCCAGCCTGCTGTCACACCCGCTGTCCCAGTGTCACTGTCACACCCCGCTATCTGAGTGTCACTGTCACACCCCGCTGTCCCAATGTCCTTGTCCCATCCCGCTGTCCCAGTGTCACCCCGCTCAGTGTCACTGTCCCACGCCCTGTCACAATGTCCCTGTCCCAATGTCCCTGTCCCACCCCAGAGTCCCCGTGTCGCTGTCTCCAGTGTCCCTGTCCCAGTGTCCCTGTCCTGGTGTCCCTGTCCCACCCCGCTCAGTGTCCCTGTCCCAGTGTCCCTGTCCCACCCCGCTGTCCCAGTGTCACTGTCCCAATGTCCCTGTCCCACCCCCATCCCAATGTCCCTGTCCCACCCCGCTGTCCCAGTGTCACTGTCCCACCTCGCTGTCCAGTGTCCCTGTCCCGCCGTCCCTGTCCCACCCCCCTGTCCCAGTGTCGCTGTCCCGCCCCTGTCCGGCCCGCGGCGCTCACCGGTGTGCGAGGAGGAGGAGGAGGAGCAGGAGTGGAGGAGCGCGTCCTGCCAGCTGGGCGGGGCGCGGCGTGGCTGCCGCCGTTGTTGTTCAGGGAGTCCTGGGGAGAGAGCGGAGGCGGGAGGGGGCTCAGTGCGGGACCCCCGGCCCCAGGGAGCATCAGGGGACACCAGGGGACAAGTGAGGGACCCCGACCCCAGAGAGAGTTTGGGGACACCAGGGGGACACCCAGGGCCTCAGTGGGGAACCCCCACCCCAGGGAGAGTTTGGGGACACCAGGGGGACACCAGGGCCTCAATGGGGACCCCCACCCCAGGGAGAGTTTGGGGACACCAGGGGACACCAGGGCCTCAATGGGGACCCCCACCCCAGGGAGAGTTTGGGGACACCGGGAGACACAGGGGGCTCAGTGGGTGATCCCGACCCCAGAGAGAGTTTGGGGACACCACGGGGACACTGGGGGCTCAGTGGGTGACCCCCGACCCCAGAGAGAGTTTGGGGACACCGCGGGGACACTGGGGGCTCAGTGAGACACCCCCGACCCCAGGGGACCTCTGGGGACACCAGGGGGACACTGGGGGCTCAGTGGGGGACCCCTGACCCCAGAGAGGGTTTGGGGACACCGGGGGAACACCGGGAGCTCGGTGGGTGACCCCCGAGGGGACAGGGGAGGGCTCGGAGGCGCTGGCAGCCCCCGTGCCACGTGCGCGGGGTTTATCCGGATTAGGGCGCGGCTCCAGCCCCGCATCCCGCCCGGCGCGGCTCGGCTCGGCACGGCACGGGCTGGCACCGTGCCCGCCGCGGGGACACCCGGGGACACCCCGGGAGCACGGCCCCGCCCCGCAGAAGCACCCAGGGCGCTCGGGAGCCCCGGGATTTCCGGGAGCCGCCGGGAATTTGGGGAATGCGGCGGCGTCAGCGGAGGATGGTCCCGCCGGGAACGGGCAGCGCTAATCCCGGCGGATCCCGGCGGGAGGAGGCATCAGGGAGGGATCAGGGAGGGATCAGGGGCGGATCAGATCAGGGAGCGCGGCCGGAGCCGCCGGACACCGACCGGGCCGGGACTGGGGCGGGCAGCGAGGGGAGAGCGACGGGGATTGGGAATGGGGGACTGGGAATAGGGAATGGGAATGGGGGATTGGGAATTGGAGATTGGGAATGGGGGACTGGGAATGGGGGATTGGGAATGGGGAATGGGGATTAGGAACATTGGGAATGGGGGACTGGGGATTGGGAATGGGGGACTGGGATTGGGGAATGGGGATTAGGAACATTGGGAATGGGGATTGGGAATGGGGGACTGGGAATGGGGAATGGGAATGGGGATTGGGAACATTGGGAATGGGGGAATGGGGATTAGGAACATTGGGAATGGGGGCTGGGGATTGGGACTGGGAATGGGGATTGGGAATGGGGGACTGGGGATTGGGACTGGGAATGGGGATTGGGAATGGGACTGGGAATGGGGAATGGGAATGGGGATTGGGAATGGGGACTGGGATTGGGGGACTGGGATTGGGGACTGGGATTGGGGACTGGGATTGGGGACTGGGAATGGGGATGGGGAATGGGGGATGGGAATGGGGACTGGGATTGGGGGATGTGAACGGGGGGATGGGAATGGAGATTGGGAACATTGGGAATGGGGGATGGAGGGGATGGCTGCAGGGGACACAAATGCATTCTGGGGGTCACTGGGATGGATTTTGGGGTGATACTGGGATGGGTTCTGGAGACAAGGCTGGATTCTGGGGGACACTGGGGCGGCTGCAGGGGACAGGGACACAGGGACCAAGGACCAGGATGTCCCCTCCCCCACGGGGCCGATCCAGGCGGATCCGGGGCTCCACCCCCAAGGGAACAACGGCCTGCCCAGCCCCCGGGCTCTGTCCCTTTGTCCCCTCGCCGTGACCGCCACCCCCTCCAGCCCAGCAGAGCGCGGTGCCCCCCGGGAACAGGAGGGGGCCCCGAAATTCCCGAGCGCCCGCGGTTCCCCGGCAACGGCGGCGGCCGCGTCCCACGCACTGCGGCGGCGACACGGGGACATCCCTGCGGCCACGCGGCCGGGGACACCCCAGGGAGCCCCGAGAGCGGGAAAGGGGGACACGGGATGGGGAGGGGACAGTGACACCGCGGGGGAGGGACAGTGACACCGCGGGGGACAGTGACACTGAGGGGGATGGGGACACGGGACGGGGAGGGGACAGTGACATCGGGAGGGAGGGACAGTGACACTGAGGGGGAAGGGACAGTGACACTGAGGGGGATGGGGATAAGGGACGGGGAGAGGGACAGTGACACCGGGAGGGAGGGAGGGAGGGACAGTGACACTGGCGGGGAGGGACAATGACGCAGCGGGGGAAGGGGACAGTGACACGAGAGGGAGGGAGGGACAGTGAGACCCGGGGGAAAGGGGACAGTGACACCGACCGGAGGTGACAGTGACACCGACCGGAGGGGACAGTGACACCGGGGGGGAATGGACGGTGACACCAGAGGAGAAGGGACAGTGACCCTGACGGGGAAGGGACAGTGAATCCAGGGGAAAAGGGACAGTGACACTGAGGAATAGGGGACAGTGACCCGGCAGGGGAGGGGACAGTGACAGTAGGGGAGGGAGTGACACAGACCCAGGGGGAGAAGGGACAGTGACCCCAGAAGGAGAGACAGTGACCGAGGGGGGAAAGGACAGTGACACTGGAGGGGAGGGGACAGTGACACTGGGAGGGAGGGACACTGACCTTGACGGGAAGGGACAGTGATTCCAGGGGGGAAGGGACAGCGACACCGCGGGGAAGGGACAGTGACCCTGAAGGGGAGGGCCAGTGACCCCGGGGTGAAGGGACAGTGACCTCAAAGAGAAGGGACAGTGACCCCGGCTTAAGGGACAGCGATTTCAGGAGGGAAGGGACAGTGACTCTGAAGGGGAGGGGACAGTGACCCCCAAAGGAGAAGGGACAGTGCCCCGGGGTGTGAAGGGACAGTGACACTGGAGGTGAAGGGACAGTGACTCTGAAGGGGAGGGGACAGTGACCCCAAAGGAGAAGGGACAGTGACCCCGGGGGTGAAGGGACAGTGACCCCGAAAGGAGAAGGGACAGTGCTCCGGGGGGTGAGGGACAGTGACACTGAAGGAGAAGGGACAGCGTCCCGGGGTGCGGGGACAGTGACCCCCAAAGGAGGAGGGCAGTGCCCCGGGGGTGAAGGGACAGTGCCCCCGGCAGAGGGAGGGACAACGCCCCGGGGTGAAGGTGACAGCGCCCCCGGGGTGCGGGGACAGTGACCCCGGGGTGAAGGGACAGTGATCCTGAAGGTGAAGGTGACAGCGCCTCGGGGTGCGGGGACAGTGACCCCCAAAGGAGAAGGGACAGTGCCCCGGGGGGGGAGGTGACAGTGACCCCCAGCAGTCGCGCCCCCGCCCCGCCCCGCTCACCTGCGCGCCCGGCGCCGTCAGGTTCAGCGTCGTGGGCCGGAGCTTCTGCGTCTCCTCCAGGGCGGGCGAGGGGATGGGCGAGGCCGAGGGCGACGGCGGCGCCTCCAGCCCGGTGCCTTCCTCCCCCTCCTCCCCCTCCTCCTCCTCCTCGTCCTCCTCGTCGTTGTCGTCGATCATCTCGAACTCCTGGAAGTCGTCCTGGAAGGTGCACACGGGGTGCGGCTGCTCCCCGCGCTCCAGCGCCAGGCAGTCCTGCGGGTGGCACCGCGTCAGGCGCGGCGACAGCGCTGGGGACGCCACCGAGGGGTGGCGGTGTCCCCAACCCCGCCCTAAGAGGGGACAAGGCACGCCCAGGCTCGCCAGGTTTGCCTCAGCAGCCGGCACGGCGCTGGGGGAGTTGTGTCCCAGCCCGGTGTCCCCGCGGTGTCCCCAGAGTGTCCCCAAGGGCCACCAGGCTCCTCCCGCACCTTCTCGTAGTGGTCCGAGTCGTAGTTGAGGCCGATGCCGCAATCGTCCGTGATCTCCGACAGGTCCTCGTCATCGAACTCCTCCAGGCTGATGTCCTGGGGGGGCCTGGGGACAGCGGGGACACGGGGACGCGGCTCAGGGACAGCGCGGCCGGGAGAGCAGAGCGGCACCGCGGGGACATCGCGCGGGGCGGGGGGTGGCACCCTCGGCATGGCAGCAGGGACAGGGCAGCAGGACACTGTCACCTCTGGTGCCACACGGACATGGCACAGTCCTGTCACCCCTGGGTGCCACATGGACATAGCAGCGGGACATTGTCACCTCTGGTGCCACACGGACCTGGCAGCAGGACACTGTCACCCCTGGGTGCCACACGGACAGGGCAGCGGGACATTGTCACCTCTGGTGCCACACGGACATGGCACAGCCCTGTCATCCCCCAGTGTCACATGGACATGGCACCAGGACATTGTCACCTCTGGGTGCCACACGGACATGGCACAATAACCCTGTCACCTCTGGTGCCACACGGACATGGCACCAGGACATTGTCACCTCTAGTGCCACATGGACACGGCACAGCCCTGTCACCCCCCAGTGTCACACGCACATGTCACCAGAACATTGTCACCCCTGGGTGTCACATAGACATGGCACCTGAACATTGTCACCTCTGGGTCCTGCCACAGGACAACCACAGTGACATGTCACCACAACACATGCACATGTCACCACAACCCTGTCACCTCTGGTGCCACACGGACATGGCACCAGGACACTGTCACCCCTGGGTGCCACACAGACATGGCACAGTCCTGTCACCCTCTGGTGCCACATGGACATGGCACTAGGACATTGTCACCTCTGGTGCCACATGGACATGTCACCAAACCCTGTCATCCCCCAGTGTCACATAGACATGGCACCACAACTCTGTCACCCCCAGTGTCACATGCACATGGCACAATAACACTGTCACCTCTGGTGCCACACGGCCATGGCACCAAACCCTGTCATCCCCCAGTGTCACATAGACATGGCACCAGGGCATTGTCACCTCTGGGTGTCACACAGACATGTCACCAAACCCTGTCATCCCCCAGTGTCACATAGACATGGCACCAGAACACTGTCACCTCTGGTGCCACACCGACATGGCACCAAACCCTGTCATCCCCCAGTGTCACATGGACATGTCACCAGAACAGTGTCACCCCTGGGTGCTGGCACAGGACAGCTCCGTGTCACCTCCCTGCTGTCACCACGCGGTGGCACCGGCTGGGGGAGGTGCCAGAGCCGGGGAGGCGACAGTCCCCAGCGCCAGCTTTGGGGCGAGCCGCGCCGCGGGGGACACCGGGGTGTCACGGGGGCATGGCGGGGGTGACAAAGGGGACCGGGCGGTGACAACGCCGGCGCGTTCCCGGGGAGCGGGGGCGCCATGGAAACCGGCGGCGAGAGGAATCCCGCCGGGATTTGGGGACAGGAAACTGAATTTGGGGTCTGGGGGGCTCGGCGAGGTGGGAGACACGGGCTGGGTGGCGCTGGGACCCTCTGGTCACCTTCTGTGGGGGTGGGGACACCCGAGCTTGTCCCCAGGGGTGGTGACAACACCCAGGTGCCAGCAGGACCCTGTGCCCACCCTCTGTGGGATTGGGGACATCCAGAACCTCCAAGTTGTCCCCAGGGGTGGTGACAACACCCTGCCACCATCAGGACCCTTTTTCCGTGGGGCTGGGGACACCCAGGACCCTAGTTTGTCCCTAAAGGTGTGTGACAGCACCCAGGTGCCAGCAGGATAATTTTCCGTGGGGGGTTGGGGACACCCAGGACCTCGAGGTTGTCTCCAGGGGTGGTGACAACACCCTGCCACCATCAGGACCATTTTTCCATGGTTCTGGGGACACCCAGGACCTCGAGCTTGTCCCTAGGGGTGGTGACAACACCCTGTCACCATCAGGACCCTGTGCCCACCCTCCGTGGGGTTGGGGACCCTCCAGGTGGGCTCAGCCCGGAGTGTGAGAGCCCAGAGGGGTCAGGGCTGTCCCCCGTGTCCCCGTGTCCCGCATCCCCGTGTCCCTAGTCCCCCGTGTCCCGTGTCCCCGCGTCCCCCGTGTCCCCCTCCCGGGCCCCGCGCCACTGCCGCTGCCCCGGCAGGAAGATTCCCTAATCCCATAATTCCCACAAGTAGGGCACGGCCGCGCCGAATCCGCGCGGATTTGGGGCAAAAGCGGCAGAAACGGCGCCGGGGCCGGGGCTGCGGGGAGGGACCCCAAAACCCCAAAGGACAGGGGAGCCCCGGGGCTGCGGGGGAGGGGACCCCAAAACCCCCAAGGACAGGGGAGCCCCCGGGGCTGCGGGGAGGGACCCCAAAACCCCCAAGGACAGGGGAGCCCCCGGGGCTGCGGGGGAGCGGACCCCAAAACCCCCAAGGACAGGGGGAGCCCCCGGGGCTGCGGCGGGAAGGGGACCCCAAAACCCCCAAGGACAGGGGAGCCCCGGGGCTGTGGGGGGAGGGGTGCCGGGGAATGGGGAGGGAGGTTTTGGGGTGCAGAGCCCTTTGGGGTGCAGAGCCTGTTGGGTTATAGGGATCAGAGCCTGGGGCATTGGGGCACAGAGCCCCCGGGTTTTGGGGTGCAGAGCCCTGGGGTGCTGGTGCAAAGGGCTTTGGGGTGTAGGGGAGCAGAAATTGGGGGTTCAGAAGCCTTTGGGGTGCAGAGCGATGGTACAGAACCTTTTGGGTTTCAGAACCCTTTGGGGTTTTAGGGTGCAGAGCTCACCCCGGGGTGTTGGGGAGCAGAATCCTGTTGGGGTGCAGAGTCCCAGGGTTTTGGGATGCAGAGCATTTTGGGGTATTGGGGCACAGAGCCCCCGGGTTTTGGGGGTGCAGAACCCCAGGGTATTGGGGTGCAGAGCCTTTTGGGGTTTTGGGGTGCAGAGCATTTTGGGGTGCAGAGCCTGTTGGGCTATAGGGATCAGAGCCTGGGATATTGGGGCACAGAAGTCCAGGGTTTTGGGGTGCAGAACCCCAGGGTATTGGGGTGCAGAGCATTTTGGGGTGCAGAGCCTGTTGGGTTATAGAGATCAGAGTCTGGCGTATTGGGGAACAGAGGTCCCAGGTTTTGGGGTGCAGAACCCCAGAGTATTGGGGTGCAGAGCCTTTTGGGCTTTTGGGGTGCAGAGCATTTTGGGGTGCAGAGCCTGTTGGGCTATAGGGATCAGAGCCTGGGATATTGGGGCACAGAGCCCCGGGTTTTAGGGTGCAGAACCCCAGAGTATTGGGGTGCAGAGCATTTTGGGGTGCAGAGCCTGTTGGGCTATAAGGATCACAGCCTGGGATATTGGGGCACAGAGGTCCCGGGTTTTGGGGTGCAGAACCCCAGGATGACAGGAAGCAGAGTTCTGGGATGTTGGGGTGCAGAGCCCTTTGGGGTGCAGAGCCCCAGGATGCTGAGGAGCAGACTTGGGGTGTCAGGGAGCAGTTTTGGGGTGCAGAACCCCGTGGTGTTGGGGAACAGAGACTTTTGGGGTGCACAGCCCAAGATGTTGGGGAGCAAAGTCCTGGGGTGTTGGGTGCAGAACCTTTTGGGGTGCAGAGCCCCAGGACGTTGGGAAGAAGATCCCAGGATGTTGGGGTGCACAGCCCCAGATATTGGAGTGCAGATCCCAAAATGCTGGGGAGCAGAGCTCCAGGATATTGGGGAGCAGATCCCAGGATGGTTTTGGGTGCAGAGCTCCAGATATTGGGGTGCAGAGCCCCAGGATGTTGGGGAGCAAATCCCAGGATGGTGGGGTGCAGATCCCAGGGGTGTCGGGGAGCAGAGCCCAGGGATGCCGGGGTGCAGAGCCCCAGGATTTTGGGGTGCACAGCCCAGGATTTTGGGGGCGCACAGCCCCAGGATATTGGGGCGCAGAGCCCCAGGATGTCGGGGCGCACAGCCCCAGGATGTCGGGGAGCACAGTCCCAGGATTTTGGGGTGCACAGCCCCAGGATATTGGGGCGCACAGCCCCAGGATTTTGGGGCGCACAGCCCCAGGATTTTGGGATGAACAGCCCCAGGACGTCGGGGTGCACAGCCCCAGGATTTTGGGGCGCACAGCCCCAGGATGTTGGGGCGCACAGCCCCAGGATGTCGGGGTGCACAGCCCCAGGATGTTGGGGTGCAAAGCCCCAGGATTTGGGGTGCACAGCCCCAGGATATTGGGGAGCAGAGCCCAGGATGTCGGGGTGCACAGTCCCAGGATGTCGGGGCGCACAGCCCCAGGATTTTGGGGCGCACAGCCCCAGGATATTGGGGCGCACAGCCCCAGGATGTTGGGGTGCACAGTCCCAGGATGTCGGGGTGCACAGCCCCAGGATTTGGGGTGCAAAGCCCCAGGATGTCGGGGTGCACAGCCCCAGGATGTCGGGGTGCACAGCCCCAGGATTTGGGGTGCAAAGCCCCAGGATTTGGGGTGCAAAGCCCCAGGATGTCGGGGCGCACAGCCCCAGGATGTCGGGGAGCAGAGCCCAGGATGTTGGGGTGCAGAGCCCCAGGATATTGGGGCGCACAGCCCCAGGATGTCGGGGAGCAGAGCCCCAGGATTTTGGGGTGCACAGCCCCAGGATGTTGGGGCGCACAGCCCCAGGATGTCGGGGTGCACAGCCCTAGGATTTTGGGGTGCACAGTCCCAGGATATTGGGGCGCACAGCCCCAGGATGTTGGGGCGCACAGCCCCAGGATATTGGGGCGCACAGCCCCAGGATGTTGGGGCGCACAGCCCCAGGATATTGGGGCGCACAGCCCCAGGATGTTGGGGCGCACAGCCCCAGGATATTGGGGTGCACAGCCCTAGGATTTTGGGGTGCACAGCCCCAGGATGTCGGGGTGCACAGCCCTAGGATTTTGGGGTGCACAGCCCCAGGATGTCGGGGTGCACAGCCCTAGGATTTTGGGGTGCACAGCCCCAGGATGTCGGGGTGCACAGCCCTATGGGGTGCAGACCCATCTCCCCAACCCCACACAATATCGGGGCTGCCCCCCCTGCAGGAAGAACCCCAAGACTCTCCCAGGACTCTGGGGGGACAGGAGGGGACAGTGGGGCCCAGAGTTCGGGGGGGGGACCCCGGATCTGCTCCTGCACCACTGGACCCTCCTCAGTGGGGATGGGGTGGGATGGGATGGGATGGGATAATGGGATGGGATAATGGGATGGGATATTGGGATGGGATAACGGGATGGGATAACGGGATGGGATAACGGGATGGGATAACGGGATGGGATAACGGGATGGGATAACGGGATGGGATAACGGGATGGGGTTATGGGATGGGGACAGTCCTTTGGGATGGGATGGTCACAGTGGGACAGGGACACTATGACGGGATGGAACCAATCCAGCCCCCGCCGGGATCCCGAAAGCAGCGCCCCGGCTGCAGGGACACCGCGCCGGGGATGAGCAGCAGCAGCAAGGACAGTGCCCGTCCCACCTTGGGGACACTCCGGGGACAGGCTGGGACCGAGGGCACAGACAGGGCAGGACCCGCCCCAGCGACTAGCGACCCCAGCCCACCATGCCGAGCCGGGGCGGGCCGGAGGGGCTGGGGAGGAGGGGACAGCCGGGCAGCAGCCGCGGGCGGGTGGGATTCCCTCATCCCCGCGCGGCTCCGGGACCCCAATCCCTGCGTGCCCGCAGCGGGTCCGAGCCTGTGGTCACCCCAAATTTTGGGCACCTGGGGGTGTCACGGCCCGAACGGGGGGTGGGAGCCACCCCCAAGGCTCGGCTGCGTGTGAGTGTGGAATTCCCACCGCGAGAATTCCCACATAGAGAATTCCACAACGAGAATTCCACACTGAGAATTCCCACGCGGAGAATTCCCACGCGGAGAATTCCCACGCGGAGAATTCCCACGCGGAGAATTCCCACGCGGAGAATTCCACATCGAGAATTCCCACCGCTGAGAATTCCCACACCCAGAATTCCCACACCCAGGATTCCCACACCGAGGATTCCCACACCGAGGATTCCACACTCAGAATTCCCACACCGAGAATTCTCCACCGAGAATTCCACCTCGAAAATTCCCACATGAAGAATTCCCACACTGAGAATTCCCACCTCAAGAATTCCCACGGAGAATTCCACACCGAGAATTCCACACCGAGAATTCCCACACCGAGAATTCCCACACCGAGAATTTCAACCTCGAATTCCCACACGGAGAATTCCACACGGAGAATTCCCACACGGAGAATTCCAACCTCGAATTCCCACATTGAGAATTCCCACACGGAGAATTCCCACACGGAGAATTCCACCTCGAAAATTCCCACATGGAGAATTCCCACCTCGAAAATTTCCCACATAGCGAATTCCCACATAGAGAATTCCCACTCGAGAATTCCACCTCGAGCAATCCCAGCCCTGCCCACGGCTCGGCCTCTCCCTCTCCGCCCGGGGGTCCCGCCCCTCGGGACACCCCAAATCCGGGCCGGGCACCCCCCTCCCCCCGCGGTTCCTCAGGGAGGCACAGCCGCCTTTGGGGTCCCTGTCACCGCTCCCGGACGGACCTCGGGGTGTTCAGGGAGACCCGAGCGCGGCCACAGCGTCCCCAGGGATGGTTTTTTTGGGAGGGCTCCGGGCAAAGCTGCGGCTCCCCGGACTGGGCGCGGGGCCCAGCGAGGCTGTGGCGTCCCCTCCCTGCGCCACCGGGGGCAGGGACAGCCTGGGGACAGGGACGGGGACAGGCCGGGGACGGGGACAGCGACATTCGGGGGACAGGGATGGGGACAGGGACGTTCTGGGGACAGAGGGATGGGGACAGGGACATTCTGGGGACAGGGATGGGGACAGGCACATTCTGGGGACGGAGGGATGGGGACAGGGACGTTCTGGGGACAGGGACGTTCTGGGCACAGGGATGGGGACAGTGACGTTCTAGGGACAGAGGGATGGGGACAGCGACGTTCTGGGGACAGAGGGATGGGGACAGCGACGTTCTGGGGACGAGGATGCTCAGGGAAGGGGACAGGCCGGGGTGGGGATGCTCGGGAAAAGCGACAGGGACGCTCAGAGAAGGCGACATCCTGGGGATGGGGACAGGGATGCTCGGGGGAGGGGACAGGCCGGGGACGGGGATGCTCGGAGGAGGCGACACCCTGGGGACGGGGATGCTGAGGGAGGGGACAGTCCGAGGGAAGGGACATCCTGGCGAGGGGACATCCCAGGGAAGGGACATCCTGGGGAAGGGACATCCCGGCCGAGGGGACATCCCGGCCGAGGGGACATCCCAGGGAAGGGGGGCCCTGCCCACACAGGCCACAGCCACGCAAGGACACGTCCCACATCCCCGCTGTCGCCCCGCTCCTCTCTCGGCATCCCCCGCGCCCCCCAGGCGCCCCTCACCCTCCTGCCGTTCCCGTTCCCGTTCCGTTTCCAGGAGTCCCGGCCCCGCACTGCGCCAGCCCGGCCCGCACCCCGCGCCCCGCGCCCGCATCCCCCGCGCCCAGCCAAGGTCAGCGACCCCCGGGGGCTCTGGGGAAGGTGACCGACCCTCGGGGGGCTGAGCCGCCGCCCCCCGCTCCCGGGCCCGGCCCCGCTATTGCCGTCCCCGTCTCCATCCCGGGGCCGCTGCGGCGCCTCGGGAGAGACAAAGAGGCGGCGGCGGCTCCTCCCGCAGCGGCCGCGGGATGGGCGGGGGCTGCGAGCCCCGAGGGGGGGGACAGGCCGCAGAGGAGCCCCCCGAGACCCCCGCCCCACGCTCCGGGGGCGCCGGTTAACCCCGGGAAAGGCCCCGCAAGGGCGGGGGAGGTGCGGGAGGAGCCCCCCCCGCCCCCGGTCCCGCATCCCAAGGTGAACGGGCGGGGGAGCCGCGGGATGGGGGGGAGGCCGGGGGGAACGGGCGGTGCGGCGGGAGGGGAAAGGGCAGCGAGACCCCGCATCCCTGCCCGCATCGCTGCCCGCATCGCTCCCCGCATCGCTCACCGGCAGCCGGGCGGGGAGAGCGAGTGGAAGGTGGAGAGCGAGAACATCTCGGCGCGATCCGCCATTTTCTCCGGCCGGGGCTGCGCCGGACTGCGGAGCTGCGGGAGCGGGGGGAGCGGCGGGAGGAGCTGCGGGAGAACGGGGAGAGGGAGGGAGGGGCGGGAGGAGCCGCGGGGATGGGGGGGAGAGGGGCAGGGAGCAGCCGCGGGAGCGGGGAGGGAACGGGGGGAGAGGGAGGAGGAGCTGCGGGAGAACGGGGGAGAGGGAGGAGCCGGGAGGGGCGGGGGCGGCGGGAGGGAGGGAGGGAGGGAGGGAGGGAGAGGGAGAGAGGAGAGAGGAGAGAGGGAGGGGAGGGAGGAGAGGGGAGGGAAAGGGAGAGGAGGGGAGGGGTCTGGGGGTGGGGGTTGTGGGGATGGGATAATGGGATAATGGGATGCGATGGGATGGGATAATTGGGATGGGATAATGGGATAATTGGGAATTGGGATGGGATGGGATGGGATGGGATGGGATGGGATGGGATAATTGGGATGGGATGGGATCCATGGGATGGGATAATTGGGATGGGATGGGATCTATGGTGTGGGATGGGATGGGACTGAAAGGGATCCATGGGATGGGATGAGGTGGGATGGGAACTATGGGGTGGGATCCATGGGATGGGATGAAACGGGGTGGGAATGGATGGGGTGAGATGGAATCCATGGGTTGCAATCCATGGGATGGGATCCATGGGATGGGATCTATGGGGTGGGATGGGATCTATGGGATGGGATCCATGGGATCAATGGGATTGGATTGGGTGGGATGGAATCCATGGGTTGGAATCCATGGGGTGGGAAGGGGGTGGTCCTGGGGGTGTCTAGGGAAGGAGGGGTCTGGGGCTGTGGGATGGGATTGGGGGAGTTATGGGAATGGGGAGTGGTCCTGGGGGGAGGGGTGCTGGGAATCTCCAGGTGGGAGAGAGGGAAGGGTCGGGATGGGGGAGAGGGGAAGGGAAGGGAAAGGGAAAGGGAAAGGGAAAGGGAAAGGGAAAGGGAAAGGGAAAGGAAAGGGAAAGGGAAAGGAGAGGGGAAGGGAAGGGAAAGGGAAAGGAAAGGAGGGTCAGTAGGAACGCGGGGTCTCTGGGGGTGCCTCTAGAGGGGTCTGTAGGACATCAGGGGGTTACAGCAGCGGTCAGGCGGGTCTGTGGGGTGGTCGCGGGTCTCGAGTGGGGCTGGAGGGTTTATGGGGGTCCGGGCGGGTCCGGGGCTCCGCAGGGGCCGGAGCGGAGCTGTCCGCGGTGCTGCAGGCGGGGGAAGGGGGCGGGGGTCTATGGGGGCACGGGGGGTCTATGGGGGCACGGGGAGTGTGGGGGGATCGGGGGGTCTATAAGGGATCGAGGGAGTGTCTGCAGGGGTCTATAGGGGATCGAGGAGGTCTATAGGGATTTGGACCTTATGGGGGCGGGGCACTATAGGGGAACTGAGTCCCTATTAAGGATCAGGGGGGTCTACAGGGGATCAGGGGGCTCTATATGGGATCGGGAGTTCTATAGGGATCTGCGGCTCTATAGGGGATCGGGGAGCTCTATAGGGATATGAGGGGTCTGTAGGAGATTGGGGCCCTCTGGGGGGCTCTATAGGGGATCTGTGGCTCTACAGGGGAACATGAGGCTATAGGGGATAGGAAGGTATATCGGGAATTGGGGAGCTCTATAGGGGATCAGGGACTCTATAGGGGGCTCTATAGGGGCTCCGGTCTCTCTAGGGGATCATGGCCTGTGAGGGGGCTCTACAGGGGCTCGGGTCTCTATAGGGTATCAGGGGTCTCTATAGAGGATTGAGGCTCTATAGGGGCTCGGAGCTCTATAGGGATCGAGGCTCTATAGGGTATCAGGGCTCTATAGGGTATCAGGGGTCTATAGGGTATCGGGGGTCTCTATAGGGTATCGGGGCTCTATAGGGTATCAGGGGCTCTATAGGGTATCGGGGCTCTATAGGGTATCAGGGTCTCTATAGGGGATTGAGGCTCTATAGGGGCTCGGGGGTCTCTTTAGGGTATCGGAGTCCCCACGGGGTCGCGCGCGGGCCGGGAGCGGAGCTGTCCCCGGTGCTGAGCCGGCGACAGGACAGCGACAGGACAGCGACAGGACAGCGACAGGACGGCGACAGGACGGCGACAGGACAGCGACAGGACAGCGACAGCCGCTGGTGGCCGCGGGGACGGGGAGGCGACACCAGAGACAGTCCCAGTCGGGGGGCGGGCAGTGGGACCCCCACCCTGCCACCCGTGGGGTGCGGGGTCCCTCGGTGTCCCCCCTGTGTCCCCAATTCCCGCACTGTGCCCCTCAGTGTCCCCAAACCCCTCAGTGTCCCCAACTCCCTCAGTGTCCCCCCCGAGTGTCCCCAAATCCCTCAGTGTCCCCCCATGTCCCCAAATCCCTCAGTGCCACCCCTGTGTGTCCCCAAATTCCCTCAGTGTCCCCCTGTGTGTCCCCAAATCCCAGATTTTTCCAGCTTTTCCCAAATCCCAGAATTTTCCAGCCCAATTCCTAAATCTCTTTGGAGCATTCCAGCCCCATTCCCAAATCCCAGAATTTTTCCAGCCATTCCCAAATCCCTCCAGAATTTTTCCAGCCCTTTCCCAAACCTCTCTGGAGTTTTCCAGTCCCTTCCCAAATCCCAGAGTTTTCCAGCTATTCCCAAATCCCAGATTTTTCCAGCTTTTCCCAAATCCCAGAGTTTTCCAGCCCAATTCCTAAATCTCTTTGGAGCATTCCAGCCCCATTCCCAAATCCCTCCAGAATTTTTCCAGCCCTTTCCCAAACTTCTCTGTGGAGTTTTCCAGTCCCTTCCCAAATCCCGGAATTTTCCAGCCCTTCCCAAATCCCTCCAGGGTTTTCCAACCATTCCCAAATCCCTCCAGAGTTTCCCAGCCATTCCCAAATCCCAGTTTTCCAGCTTTTCCCAAATCCCAGAGTTTTCCAGCTTTTCCCAAATCCCAGAGTTTTCCAGCCCCATTCCCAGATTCCTCCACAATTTTCCAGCCCTTCCCAAATCCCAGAATTTTCCAGCCATTCCCAAGCCCCTGCAGGATTTCCCATCCCTTTCCCAGCTCCATTCCCTTCCCTGGCCCCGCTCTCCAGCCCCTCCAGGACTCTCCAAAATTCCGGGTGGGGCCTTTTGGGAAATTTGGGGAAAACTCCAGGAAAAGGTTTGGGGTGCCCAGCCCCACGGCAGATGTGACACCTGGGGACAGGCTGGGGGTGGCAGCACAGCTGGCACAGATGACACCCCCGTCACTCCCCTGTCACTCCCCCCTGTCACCCATCTGTCACCTCTGGCACATCCCGGGCTCGGGATAATCCGGGCTCAGGGTTGGGTATGGCTGCCACCCCCCGGGGATGTCCCCATTGTCACCACGGGCACGCGGGGTGACACGGGGGGTGACACGAGGGGGTGACACGGGGTGGCCCCGGTGGCCCGAGGCCGTCAGAGTGGACAGAGCTGGACACGGGCACGGGGGGCTCAGAGTTTATTGGTGACCACAGGGGGGACAGGGGGCAGTTATGGGGTTTCTGGGGGAGTTTTGGGGCAGGGGGTGTCCGTGGGGTGGGACAGGGTGTTCATGGGGTGGGACAAGTTTCAGGGTGTTTATAGGGTGGGCACAGGATGTCTATGGGGTGGGACATGATTCAGGGTGTTTATGGGGTGGGCTCAGGGTAGGCACAGGGTGTTTATGGGGGCACAGGGCGTTTATGGGGTGGGCACAGGGCATTTATAGGGGCACAGAGTGTTTATGGGGTGGGCACAGAATGGGCACAGGGTGTTTATGGGGACACAGGGTGTTTATAGGGACACAGGGTGTTTATGGGGTGGGACAGGGTGTTTATAGGGGCACAGAGTGTTTATGGGGTGGGACATGATTCAGGGTATTTATGGGGTGGGCTCACGTGGGCACAGGGTGTTTATGGGGACACAGGGTGTTTATGGGGTGGGCACACCCCATCCCAGACACAACCACCCTCAGCCTCGCCGTCCCCGCCCATCCCAGGGGTGTCCCCGGGCGCTGTCCCCGAGCTGTCCCTGCTGTCCCCAGGCGGTGTCCCCGCTGTCCCCGCGCTGTCCCCGCTGTCCCCGGGCGGTGTTCTCAGCGCTGTCCCCGCTGTCCCCAGCGCTGTCCCCGCGCCAGCAGCAGGTCCAGGTAGGCGCCGCAGACCAGGTCCCGCTCGGGGGACGCGCAGCTCCCGCAGCAGCCGCCGCGCATGGCGCTGCCCGTCCTGCTCGCTCTGCCCCGGCCGCAGCACCACCTGCGCCACCGCTGTCACCCGGGTCACCCGGGGCCACCCGGGTCACCCGGGGTCACTTGGGCCACCCCCGCCCCGGGCTGTCCCCTGCCCTGTCCCCTCACCTCCAGCTCCAGGAAGTCGCCGAGGCCCTGCACGCGGTCCAGGTGCAGCCGGGTCTGGCCCAGCAGCAGCAGCAGCCGCCTCATGCGCACCGTGCCCAGCACGCCCAGGGACCAGCGACAGCACCGCCCTGGGGACGGGGGACACAGGGGACACAGGGTGACACAGGGACCGCGACAGCACCGCCTGGGGACAGGGGACAGGTGACACAGGGTGACACAGGGACCGCGACAGCACCGCCCTGGGGACAGGGGACACAGGGCACAGAGGGTGACAGGGGTGACACAGGGTGACACAGGGACCGCGACAGCACCGCCCTGGGGACGGGGGACACAGGGCACAGAGGGTGACAGGGGTGACACAGGGTGACACAGGGACCGCGACAGCACCGCCTGGGGACGGGGGACACAGGGCACAGAGGGTGACACAGGGACCGCGACAGCACCGCCTGGGGACAGGGGACAGAGGGGACACAGGGTGACAGGGGTGACACAGGGACCGCGACAGCACCGCCCCTGGGGACGGGGGACAGGTGACACAGGGTGACAAAGGGTGACACAGGGTGACACAGGGACCGCGACAGCACCGCCTGGGGACGGGGGACACAGGGTGACACAGGGACCGCGACAGCACCGCCTGGGGACGGGGGACAGGTGACACAGGGACCGCGACAGCACCGCCCTGGGGACAGGGGACAGGTGACACAGGGACCGCGACAGCACCGCCTGGGGACGGGGGACAGGTGACACAGGGACACCAGGGACCGCGACAGCACCGCCCTGGGGACGGGGGACAGAGGGGACAAAGGGTGACACAGGGACACCACCGTGCCCAGCACACCGAGGGACCGCAGCAGCACCGCCTGGGGACAGGGGACACAGGGACACCAGGGGCCGCGACAGCACCGCCCTGGGGACAGGGGACAGGTGACAGAGGGTGACACAGGGACACCAGAGCACCCAGGGACCGCGACAGCACGGCCTGGGGACAGGGGTGACAGAGGGTGACACAGGGACACCAGGGACTGGGACAGCACGGCCTGGGGACAGGGGACACAGGGGTGTGACAGGGGTGACAGCGGTGAGACAGGGCTGTAACAGGGATGTGACAGGGGTGACAGGGCTGTGAAAGGGGTGACAGAGGTGACAGGGATGACAGGGCTGTGACAGGAGGTGACAGGGGGTGACAGGGGTGACAGGGGTGGGACAGGAGGTGACAGGGGTGACAGGGGTGACAGGGGTGACGGGGGTGACCGGGTGACAGGGGTGACAGGGACGCCCAGCCCTCACCTGCAGCCCTCGGGGTCGGCCGTGGGGTGATGCTGAAGCTCGAGAGCTTGGGGCCGGCGCTGTCGGGCGCTCGTAGAAAATGAGCTCCCCCGCCCGTCCTGGGACACGGGAGCACAGGGGAGCACAGGTGAGCACAGGGGAGCACAGGGACAGGAACAGGTGAGCTCAGAGACAGGTGAGCACAAGTGAGGATGGGACACGTGAGCACAGGGACAGGTGAGCACAGGGGAGCACAGGGGAGCACAGGGGAGCACAGGTGAGCACAGGGACAGGTGAGCACAGGGGAGCACAGGGGAGCACAGGGAGCACAGGGACAGGGACAGTTGAGCGCAGGTGAGCACAGGTGAGCACAGGGACAGGTAGGGACAGGTGAGCACAGGTGAGCACAGGGACAGGGACAGGTGAGCACAGGGACAGGGACAGGGACAGGTGAGCACAGGCGAGCACAGGGACAGGTGAGCACAGGTGAGCACAGGTGAGCACAGGTGAGCACAGGTGAGGACAGGGACAGGTGAGCACAGGTGAGGATGGGACAGGTGAGCACAGATACAGTGACAGATGAGCAAGGGTGAGCACAGGGACACAGGTACAGGTAGGGACAGGTGAGCACAGGGACAGGTGAGCGCAGGGACAGGGACAGGTAGGGACAGGTGAGCACAGGTGAGCGCAGGGACAGGGACAGGTAGGGACAGGTGAGCACAGGGACAGGTGAGCACAGGGACACAGGTACAGGTAGGGACAGGTGAGCACAGGGACAGGGACAGGTGAGCACAGGGACAGGTGAGAGCAGGGACACAGGTACAGGTAGGGACAGGTGAGCACAGGGACAGGGACAGGTGAGCACAGGGACAGGTGAGAGCAGGGACACAGAGACACAGTGACAGGTAGGGACAGTTGAGCACAGGTGAGGGCAGGGACAAGTAGGGGCAGGTAGGGACAGGGATAAGTGAAAGCACGGAAACGTGAGCACAGGTGAGCACAGGGACAGGTGAGCACAGGTGCAAGCCCAGCCCCTGCAGCCACCCCTCACCTGTGTCCTGCGCAGCTTGAGCCGCCCCCGCGGCACTCGGAAGAACGTGTCGGTCTGGAGCAGCACCTGCCCGGCCCCGGGGCACACCTGGGACACACCTGAGCCCTGCCCCGCCCCGGGGCACACCTGGGGCACACCTGAGCCCTGCCCGGCCCCGGGGCACACCTGGGGCACACCTGAGCCCTGCCCCACCCCGGGGCACACCTGTCCCTCACCGGAGCCCTGCCCGGCCCCGGGGCACACCTGTCCCTCACCGGAGCCCCGCCCCGCCCCGGGGGCACACCTGGGGCGGCTCCTGTCCCTCACCGGAGCCCTGCCCGGCTCCGGGGCACACCTGGGGCGGCTCCTGTCCCTCACCGGAGCCCCGCCCCGCCCCGGGGCACACCGGCGGCCACCCCAGCAGCCTGAGGGCCGCCCCGAGCGTTTCCTCCCGCGCCCTCAGCCGCGCCTTCACCTCCACGTTCCGCCGCATCCCGCCGAGCGCGCTCATTGGCTGCCGCGCGCGCGCCGCCTCCCCGATCCGCCTCGCTATTGGTCGGTTGAGCCGTCAATCAGCACTCCGCGCTGTTATTGGTTAGGAGCCGAGCCGGTCCCGCCCCGGCCGAGCGGGACGGGGCGGGGGCGACCATGGCGGCGGCGGCGGGGGCCGGGGCGGCGGCGGTGAGGACGGCGATGTCCCCGCCGCCACCCGCCTGCAGGCCTACGCCTGGTGCCGGGAGTTCCTGGCCGGCTCCTGGAAGAGCATCGGCCCGGAGGAGTTCGGCATCTGGCCGGTCAGGTAGGAAGCGGAACCGGCGGGAGGCGCGCCCCCCGCGCTCTCCGCGGTGGTTTTCGTCCTGGGGCTCGGCCCCGTCGCTGTCACCCCCGGTGGCCCCATTGCCCCCGGAGCGGTGGCCCTGTCCCCCTCCCAGTGCCCCACCCAGTGTCCCACCCAGTGTCCCTGTCCCCTCCCAGTGCCCCACCCAGTGTCCCTCCCAGTGTCCCTGTCCCCTCCCAGTGCCCCTCCCAGTGGCCCCCGGAACAGGGTCCCTGTCCCCCTCCCAGTGCCCCCTTCCAGTGTCCCCGGTTGCCCTCCGGACCGGTGTCCCTGTCCCCGTGTCCCCAGCTGCTCCCAGTGTCCCCTCCCAGTTGCCCCTTGGACCTGCGTTCCTGTCCCCCAGTTGCCCCCAGTTGTCCCCTCTGAACCAGTGTCCCTGTCCCCCTCCCAGTGTCCCCAGTGACCCCCCAGACCAATGTCCATGTCCCCCTCCCAGTGCCCCTCCCAGTGTCCCCAGTTGACTCCCCGAAACAGTGTCCCTGTCCCCTCCCAGTAGCCCCAGTCGCCCTCTGGACCAGTGTCCCTGTCCCCGTGTCCCCAGCTGCTCCCAGTGTCCCCTCCCAGTTGCCCCTTGGACCTGAGTCCCTGTCCCCAGTTGCCCCCAGTTGTCCCCTCTGAACCAGTGTCCCTGTCCCCCTCCCAGTGTCCCCAGTTGCCCCCAGACCAGTCCCCCAGTCGCCCTCCGGACCAGTATTCCTGTCCCCCTCCCAGTGTCCCCAGTGACCCCCCAGACCAATGTCCGTATCCCGCTCCCAGTAGCTCTCCCAGTGTCCCCAGTTGCCCCCGGAACAGTGTCCCTGTCCCCCTCCCAGTAGCCCCAGTTGCCCCCAGACCAGTGGCCCAGTGTCCCCGGTTGCCCTCCCGGACCAGTGTCCCTGTCCCCGTGTCCCCAGCTGCTCCCAGTGTCCCTCCCAGTTGCCCCTTGGACCTGCGTCCCTGTCCCCCAGTTGCCCCCTGTGTCCCCTCTGAAGCAGTGTCCCTGTTCCCCTCCCAGTGTCCCCAGTTGCCCCCCAGACCAGTGTCCCTGTCCCCTCCCAGTGTCCCCAGTTGCCCCCCAGACCAATGTCCATGTCCCCCCTCCCAGTGGCTCTCCCAGTGTCCCCAGTTGCCCCCGGACCAGTGTCCCTGTCCCCCTCCCAATGTCCCCAGTCCCCCCGATCCCTCTCCCAGTGTCCCCAGTGTCCCCATTGTCCCCAGTGTCCCAGCGCATCCCCAGCAAGGGCGTCGCTGTCCCCCGTGTCCCCTGAGCCCCAAAATCCCTGAGTGGGGGCACGGGAACCTCCCGAGCGCGTGTCCCCCGTGTCCCCCGTGTCCCCCGTGTCCCCCGTGTCCCTTCGTGTCCCTTCGTGTCCCTTCGTGTCCCCCGTGGCCCCCCGTGTCCCCTGACCCCCAAAATCCTTCAGTGGGGGCTCGGGAACCTCCCGTGCACGTGGCTCCGTGTCCGCCCCGTGTCCCCCCCGCGTCCCCCCCTTGTCCCGTCGTGTCCCCTCGTGTCCCCCGTGTCTCCCGTGTCCCCTTCGTGTCCCCTTCGTGTCCCCTTCGTGTCCCCTTCTTGTCCCCCCGTGTCCCGCAGCAGGGGCTCAGTAACCTGCTGTACAACTGCGTGACCCGTGTCCCCCGTGTCCGTGTCCCGCGTGTCCCGCAGCGGGGGCTCAGTAACCTGCTGCACAAGTGCGTGACCCGTGTCCCCCCGTGTCACGCGTGTCCCGCAGTGGGGGCTCAGTAACCTGCTGTACAAGTGCGTGACCCGTGTCCCCCCGTGTCCGTGTCACGCGTGTCCCGCAGCGGGGGCTCAGTAACCTGCTGTACAAGTGCGTGACCCGTGCCGTGTCCCCCCCGTGTCACGCGTGTCCCGCAGCAGGGGGCTCAGTAACCTGCTGTACAAGTGCGTGACCCGTGTCCCCGTGTCCCCCGTGTCCGTGTCACGCGTGTCCGTGTCCCGCAGCGGGGGGCTCAGTAACCTGCTGTACAAGTCGCGTGACCCGTGTCCCCCGTGTCCCCCCGTGTCCCCCCGTGTCCGTGTCCCGCAGCGGGGGGCTCAGTAACCTGCTGCACAAGTGCGTGACCCGTGTCCCCCGTGTCCGTGTCCCGCGTGTCCCGCAGCGGGGGCTCAGTAACCTGCTGTACAAGTGCGTGACCCGTGTCCCCCGTGTCCCGCGTGTCCCGCAGCGGGGGCTCAGTAACCTGCTGTACAAGTGCGTGACCCGTGTCCCCCGTGTCCGTGTCCCGCGTGTCCCGCAGCGGGGGCTCAGTAACCTGCTGTACAAGTGCAGCGCTGCCCGAGCACGTCCCGAGCGCGGGGACGAGCCCCGCCAGGTGCTGCTGCTGCGTCTACGGCGCCATCCTGCAGGTGAGGCCACGCCCCGCGGGGACCCCCGAGACCCCCAACCCCGCGGGAACCCCTGGGAACCCCACGGGAACCCCTGAGACCCCCAACCCCGCGGGAACCCCGCGGGAACCCCACGGGAATCCCCTGAGACCCCGAACCCCACGGGAACCCCACGGGAACCCCAGGGAACCCCAAACCCCACGGGAACCCCACAGGAACTCCCCAAAACCCCAATGGGAACCCTCACAGGACCCCAAATCCCAAGGGAACCCCAAGGGAACCCCAAATCACAAGGGAACCCCACTGGGATCGGGATTTTCTGGTGCCCTCCTACTGGGTTTGGCGTGCTGGTTTGGGATCGCAGATTTGGGGTGTGCTGGGTTTGGGGTGCTGGGTTTGGGATCACAGTTTTGGGGTGCTGGGTTTGGGGTGCTGGGTTTGGGATCACAGTTTTGGGGTGCTGGGTTTGGGGTGCTGGGTTTGGGATCCTGGTTTGGGGTGTGCTGGGTTTGGGGTCCTGGGTTGGGGTCCTGGTTTTGGGGTCCTGGGTTGAGTGCCGGTTTGGGGTGCTGGGTTTGGGATCACAGATTTGGGGTGCGCTGGGTTTGGGGTCCCATTTTTGGGATCCTGGGTTGGGGTGCTGGGTTTGGGATCGCATATTTGGGGTGTGCTGGGTTTGGGGTGCTGGGTTTGGGATCCCGGTTTGGGATCACAGATTTAGGGTGTGCTGGGTTTGGGATCCCATTTTTGGGGTCCTGGTTTTGGGGTCCTGGGTTGGGGTCCCGGTTTAGGGATCCTGGTTTAGGGTGCTGGGTTTGGGGTGCTGGATTTGGGGGATTGAAGTTTTGGGGTGTGCTGGGTTTGGGATCCCATTTTTGGGGTGCTGGTTTGGGGGATTGCAGATTTGGGGTGTGCTGGTTTTGGGGTCTTGGGTTGGGTACCAATATGGGGATCCTGGTTTGGGGGTGTCGTTTTTGAGGGGCCGTTTTGGGGTCCCGTTTTTGGGGTCCCGTTTTTGGGGTACCGTTTTTGGGGTCCCGTTTTGGGGTGCTGCTCTCAGGGTCCCATCTCGGGTTCCCATTTTCATGGTCCCAATTTGGTGTCCCCTCTTTGGGTTCCATTTTTGGGGTCCCCTTTTGTGGCCCCATTTTGGATTCCCATTTTTGGGGTCCCGTTTTTGGGGTCCCCTTTTTGTGGCCCCATTTTGGATTCTCGTTTTTGGGGTCCCGTTTTTGTGGTTCTATTTTTGGTGTCCTGTTTTTTGGGGTCCCTATTTGTGCCCCCATTTTTGGGCTCCTGTTTTTGGGGTCCCATTTTGGTGTCCCGTTTTTTGTTCCCATTTCTTTGCACCCCCATTTTTTTTGCACCCCCGTTTTTCGGCACCCCCATTTTTTGGCGCCCCTATTTGTGTCCCCATTTCTTTGCACCCCCATTTTTTCTGCACCATTTTTTGGCACCCCATTTTTTCTCACCCCATTTTTTCTCCCCCCATTTTTCTCACCCTGATTTTTCTCCCCCCATTTTTCTGCACCCCCATTTTTTGGCTCCCCCATTTTTCTGCACCCCCATTTTTTCTCACCCCATTTTTTCTCACCCTGATTTTTTTGCCCCCATTTTTTCTCACCCTGATTTTTTCTCCCCCATTTTTCTGCACCCCCATTTTTTTGGCACCCCCATTTTCTGCACCCCCGTTTTTTCTCCCCCCATTTTTTCTGCACCCCCATTTTTTCTCACCTCATTTTTCTGCACCCTCATTTTTTTGGCACCCCTCTTTTTTGCACCCCTTTTTCGCACCCCCATTTTTTCCGCACCCCCATTTTTCTGCACCCCCATTTTTTGGCACCCCCATTTTTTCTGCACCCTCATTTTTTCCCGCACCCCCATTTTTCTGCACCCCCATTTTTTTGGCACCCCCATTTTTGGCACCCCCATTTTTTCTGCACCCCAGTTTTTCCACTTTTAGTTTTTCCGGCACCCCAATTTTTCTGCACCCCCATTTTCTGCACCCCATTTCTTCTCACCCCCAGTTTTCTGCACCCTCATTTTTTGGCACCCCCATTTTTTCTGCACCCTCGTTTTTCTGCACCCTCGTTTTTCTGCACCCCCATTTTTCTGCACCCCCATTTTTCTGCACCCCCATTTTTCTGCACCCCCATTTTTTCTCTCCCCATTTTTTTCTCTCCCCATTTTTTCTCTCCCCCATTTTTTCTCTCCCCCATTTTTTCTCTCCCCCATTTTTTCTCCCCCATTTTTTCTCCCCCCATTTTTTCGCACCCCCATTTTTCTGCACCCCATTTCTTTTCACCCCCATTTTTCTGCACTCCCATTTTTTCGCACCCCCATTTTTCGCACCCCTATTTTTTCTGCACCTCCTATTGTTTTCTCACCCCCATTTTTTCGCACCCCAGTTTTCTGCACCCCCATTTTTCTGCACCCCAATTTTTCTGCACCCCATTTTCTGCACCCCCATTTTTTCTCACCCCATTTTTCTACACCCCCATTTCTTTTCACCCCCATTTTTCTCCCCCCATTTTTCTCCCCCCATTTTTCTCCCCCCATTTTTTCTCACCCCCATTTTCTGCACCCCCATTTTCTCGCGACTTATTTTTTCTCCCCCCATTTTTTCTCGCACCCCATTTCCCGGGGCTCCCCCTGACCCCCCATCCCCGCAGGGGCGTGGACTCGCTGGTCCTGGAGAGCGTCATGTTCGCCATCCTGGCCGGCGCTCGCTGGGGCAGCGCCTGTTCGGCGTGTTCCGCAGGGCCGCCTGGAGCAGTACGTCCCGGTACGATTTGGGGGTCCCCCGCCCCTCCCGCCCCCGGGGGGCGCCCCCCCAAACTCACGGCGCGCCCGCAGAGCCGGCGGCTGCGCACCGAGGAGCTGCGGGAGCCCGTAGCGTCTCGGCCGAGATCGCCGCCAAGCTGGCGCGGTTCCACGGCATGGCCATGCCCTTCAACAAGGAGCCCAAGTGGCTCTTCGGGGACCATGGAGGGGTGAGCGCCCCCAAATCCCCCCCGGGGGGCGGGGAATGGGGACCCCAAATCCTAATGGGGGCGGGAATGGGCGCCTAAATCCTAATGGGGCGGGAATGGGTCCCCTAAGTCCGCGAGGGAAATGAGGAATGGGCGCCCCAAATCCTAATGGGGGCGGGGAATGGGCCCCCAAATCCCATAGGGAATGGGGAATGGGCGCCCAAATCCTAATGGGGGCGGGGAATGGGGCCCCAAATCCCGCAGGGAATGGGGAATGGGGCCCCAAATCCTAATGGGAATGGGGAGGGGTGAGCGCCCCCAAATCCTAATGGGAGTGGGGAATGGGCACCCTAAATCCCACAGGGAATGGGGAATGGGGCGCCCAAATCCTAATGGGACCATGGAGGGGTGAGCGCCCCCAAATCCTAATGGGAGTGGGGAATGGGCGCCCCAAATCCGGCAGGGAATGGGGAATGGGCACCCCAAATCCTAATGGGACCATGGAGGTGGCGCCCCAAATCCCCAAGGCGGGGAATGGGGCCCCAAATCCTAATGGGAGTGGGGAGGGGCGCCCCAAATCCTAATGGGACCATGGAGGGGTGAGTGCCCCCAAATCCCCCCCGGGGGTGGGGAATGGGCGCCCCAAATCCCCCCGGGGAATGGGGAATGGGCACCCCAAATCCTAATGGGACCATGGAGGGGTGAGCGCCCCCAAATCCTAACGGGGGCGGGAATGGGGACCCCCAAATCCCGCAGGGAATGAGGAATGGGCGCCCCAAATCCTAATGGGGGCGGGGAATGGGCCCCCCAAATCCTAATGGGACCATGGAGGGGTGAGCGCCCCCAAATCCTAATGGGAGTGGGGAATGGGCACCCCAAATCCTAATGGGACCATGGAGGGGTGAGCGCCCCAAATCCCGCAGGGAATGAGGAATGGGCGCCCCAAATCCTAATGGGGGCGGGAATGGGCGCCCCCAAATCCTAATGGGACCATGGAGGGGTGAGCGCCCCCAAATCCTAATGGGGGCGGGGAATGGGCCCCCCAAATCCCACAGGGAATGGGGAATGGGCGCCCCAAATCCTAATGGGAGTGCGGAGGGCGCCCCAAATCCCGCAGGGAATGGGGAATGGGGGCCCCAAATCCTAATGGGAATGGGGAGGGTGAGCGCCCCCAAATCCTAATGGGAGTGGGGAATGGGCGCCCAAATCCTAATGGGAGTGGGGAGGGTGAGCGCCCCAAATCCTAATGGGAGTGGGGAATGGGAGCCCCAAATCCTAATGGGAGTGGGGAGGGGTGAGCGCCCCAAATCCTAATGGGAGTGGTGAGGGGCGCCCCAAATCCTAATGGGAATGGGGAATGGGCACCCCAAATCCTAATGGGAGTGGGGAATGGGCGCCCCAAATCCTAATGGGAGTGGGAATGGGCACCCCAAATCCCAGTGGGAATGGGGAATGGTGAGGGGGCGCCCCAAATCCTAATGGGAGAGGGGAATGGGCACCCCAAATCCCAGTGGGAACAGGGAGTGGGGAGGGGGCGCCCCAAATCCCACAGGGAACAGGAAATGGGGTGGGAGAACTCAAATCCCACTGGGAGCAAGGGATGGGGGTGTGGGGGACCCCAAATCCTAGTGGGAGCAGGGAATGGGCACCCCAAATCCTAATGGGGGCGGGGAATGGGGACCCCAAATCCCTTTGGGACCATGGAGTGGGAGGGGCACCCCAAATCCTAATAGGGGCGGGGAGGGGCGCCCCAAAGCCCGCAGGGAACGGGGAATGGGCACCCCAAATCCCAGTGGGAACAAGGAATGGGCCCCCCAAATCCTAATGGGAGCAGAGAGTGGGTGAGAGAACTCCAAATCCCACTGGGAACACGGAATGGGGTGGGAGAACTCAAATCCTGATGGGAACAGGACATGGGGACCCCAAATCCCGCTGGGATCAGGGATAGGGACCCCAAATCCCGCATGGATCAGGGGGTAGGGACCCCAAATCCCGTTGGGATCAGGGATAGGGACCCCAAATCCCGCATGGATCAGGGGTAGGGACCCCAAATCCCGTTGGGATCAGGGGGTAGGGACCCCAAATCCCAGTGGGAATGGGGAGGGGCGCCCCAAATCCCAGTGGGATCAGGGGTGGGGACCCCACATCCCCCGGCCGGTCCCGGCGCTCCCTGGCTGCTCCCAGCGGGTCCCGTGGCACTGAGGGCACCCTGGGGTGGCCGGGGGCTTTGGGGGCTGTCCCAAACTGTCCCCACGCTGTCCCCATGTCCCCACATGTCCCCATGTGCCTGAGCAGATCTCTGAGCTGTCCCCACGCTGTCTCCAAACTGTCCCCAAACTGTCCCCAGGTACCTGGAGCAAATTTCTGGGCTGTCCCCACTGCCCCATGTCCTCACTGTGTCCCCGCTGTCCCCATGTCCCTCATGTCCCTGCTGTCCCCAGGTACCTGGCTCAGATCTCGGAGCTGATGTTCCCCATGTCCCCATGTCCCCACACTGTCCCCGTGTCCCCATGCTGTCCCTGTGTCTCACTGTCCCCTTGTCCCTCACTGTCCCCATGTCCCCTCATGTCCCCATGTCCCCATGCTGTCCCTGCTGTCCCAGGTACCTGGCTCAGATCTCGGAGCTGTCCCCTCATGTCCCCACATGTCCCCTCATGTCCCTGCTGTCCCCATGTCCCAGGTACCTGGCTCAGATCTCGGAGCTGACGTTCCCCATGTCCCCGTGTCCCCGTGTCCCCATGCTGTCCCCATGTCCCTCGCTGTCCCAGGTACCTGGCTCAGATCTCGGAGCTGACGTTCCCCATGTCCCCTCGCTGTCCCTGTGTCCCCGTGTCCCCATGCTGTCCCTGTGTCCCTCACTGTCCCCTCGCTGTCCCCAGGTACCTGGCTCAGATCTCGGAGCTGACGTTCCCCATGTCCCCTCGCTGTCCCTGTGTCCCCGTGTCCCCATGCTGTCCCTGTGTCCCTCACTGTCCCTCGCTGTCCCAGGTACCTGGCTCAGATCTCGGAGCTGACGTTCCCGGAGCCGGCGCAGCTGCAGCAGCTGGAGCAGCTCCGGGGCTACAACCTGGAGCAGGAGATGCGGAGCCTCAGGTGCTGCCACCTGTCCCTGTGTCACCTGTGTCACCTGTGTCACCTGTGTCACCTGTCCCTGTCACCTGTCTGTGTCACCTGTCCCCGTCACCTGTGTCACCTGTGTGTGTCACCTGTCCCAGCTGTGTCACCTGTGCTGTCCCCAGGGCCCTGCTCGAGGCCACGCCCTCCCCGGTGGTTTTCTGCCACAACGACCTGCAGGAGGGTGAGAGTGTCACCGGCGGGGGTGGCCCTGTCCCCAAAAACCCCAAAATCCCCCCAAAATTCCCCAAAATCCCCCCAAAACCCGTCAAAATTCCCCCCCAAATTCCCCTAATCCCCCAAAATTCCCCCAAAATCCCCCCAAATTCCCCCCAAAATCCCGAAAATCCCCCAAAATCCAAAAAAATCCCCCAAATCCCCCAAAATTCCCCCAAAACCCCCCAAAATCCCCCTAAAATCCCCCCAAAACCCTCCAAAATCCCCCAAAATACCCCCAAAACCCTCCAAACCCCCCCCCGAACCCCCCCAAAACCTCCCAAAAATACCCCATAAAATCCCAAAAAACCCAAAAAAATCCCAAAAAATTTCCCCAAAAAACACCCCCAAAATCCAAAAAAAATCCCCAAAAATCCTAAGAAATCCCCCAAAACTCCTCAAAACCCCCCAAACCCCCAAAATCCCCCTAAAAATCCCAAAAATCCTCAAAATTTTCCCCAAAACCCCCTCAAAATTCCCCCCAAATCCCCCAAAATCCCCCAAAAATCCCCCAAAATCCCCCCAAAATCCCCCAAAAACTCCCCAAAATCCTCCCAAAATCAACCAAAATCCCCCAAAACACCCCCAAAATCCCCCTCAAAATTTTCCTCAAAAGCCCCCCAAAATTCCCCCAAATTCCCCTAAAAATCCCCCCAAAATCCCCCCTAAAATCCCCCCAAAATTCCCCAAAAATTCCCCCCAAAACCCCCCCCTCAAAATTCCCCCCAAAAATCCTCCAAAATCCCCCAAAAATACCTCTAAACCCCCCAAAATCCCCCCAAAATCCCAAAAAAATCCCAAAAAAAATCCCAAAAAAATTCCCAAAAATCCCAAAAATCGCCTCTAAAATGCCCCTAAAACCCCCCAAAACCCTCCAAAATCCCCTAAAGTCCCCCAAAACCCCTAAAATCCCAAAAAACCCCAAAAATCCCTAAAAATCCAAAAATTCCCCCCAAAAAACCACCCCCAAAATAAAAAAAAATCCCCAAAAATCCCCTAAAAATCCTCAAAATCCCCAAAAATCCTCAAAAATCCCCCAAAATTCCCCTAAAATCCAAAAAAAATCCCCAAAAAATCCCCTAAAAATCCCCAAAAACTCCCCAAAAACCCCCAAAAATCTCCAAAAATCCCCAAAAATCCTCAAAAATCCCAAAAAACCCAAAAAAATCCCCAAAAATCCCCAAAAATTCCCAAAATCCTCAAAATCCCCAAAAAATCCCCAAAATCCCTCAAAATCCTCAAAATCCCTCAAAAAATCCCCAAAAAATCCCCAAAAATCCAGAAAAAAATCCCCAAAAATCCAAAAAATCCTCAAAAATCCCCAAAAATCCAAAAATCCCCAAAAATCCCAAAAACGCCCCCAAAGAAGCCCCGCCCCCAGGGAACATCCTGCTGCTGGCGGGGCGCGAGGGCAGCTCGGAGCAGCTCATGCTCATCGACTTCGAGTACAGCAGCTACAACTACAGGTAGGGGTCCCGGGGTCCCCGCGCGAGTTCGGGGGGGTCCCGGGAATTTTGGGGGATTTGGGGATCCTTGAGGGATTTTGGGGGGGTCCTTGGGGGATTTGGGGGATCCTTGAGGGATTTTGGGGGATTTGGGGATCCTTGAGGGATTTTGGGGGTCCTTAGGGGTTTGGGGGTCCTAGGGGGATTGGGGGTCGCTGGGGGTTTGGGGGTCCTTGAGGGATTTTGGGGGTCCCTGGGGGTTTGAGGGGTCTCTGAGGAATTTTGGGGGTCCTGGGGATGTTGGGGGTCACTGGGGTGTCCCTGGGGGTTTGGGAATCCCTGAGGGATTTTGGGGAGTCCCTGGGGGGTTTTGGGGAGTCCCTGGGGGGTTTGGGAGGTCTCTGGGGGGGTTGGGGGTCCTGGGGTTTTGGGGGTCCCTGGGGTTTTCGAGGGTCTCTGGGGGATTTTGGGGGTCCCTGGGGGGTCCCTGAGAGGGGTGAGCGGGTCCCTGATGGATTTTGGGGAGTCCCTGGGGGGTTTTGGGGGTCCCTGGGGGTTTGGGAGGTCTCTGGGGGGTTTGGGGGTCCCTGAGGAATTTTGGGGAGTCCCTGGGGGTTTTCGAGGGTCTCTGGGCGATTTCGGGGGGGTCCCTGGGGGGATTTCGGGGGTCCCTGGGGGTTTTGGGGAGTCCCTGGGGGGTTTGGGGGGTTTTCGGGGCTTCTTGAGGAATTTTGGGGGTCCTGGGGATGTTGGGGGTCCCTGGGGGTGTCCCTGGGGGTTGGGGATCCTTGAGGGATTTTGGGGTCCCTGGGGGTTTGGGTGGTCTCTGGGGGGTTTGGGGGTCCTTGAGGGATTTTTGGGGGGTCCTTGAGGAATTTTGGGGGTCACTGGCGGGTTTTGGGGGGTCCCTGGGGGTTTTGGGGTCCTGGGGGATTTCGGGAGGTCCCTGAGGGGTTTGGGGGTCCCTGATGGATTTTGGGGTCCCTGCTGCCCCTCACACTCCACGATCCCGCCGGGATTTGGGGTCCCCTCCGCTGGTTTTGGGGTCTCTCCCTGGTGTGTTTGGGGTCCCTCCCATATTTTTGGGGTCTCTCTCCTGCTGGTTTTGGGGTCCCTCTCCCGGTGGAATTTGGGGTCCCTCTCCTGGTGTGTTTGGGGTCTCTTCTTCTGGTTTTGGGGTCTCTCCTGGTGTGTTTGGGGTTTCTCCCACTATTTTTGGGGTCTCTCTCCCCGCTGGTTTTGGGGTTTCTCTCCCGCTGGTTTTGGGGTCCCCGTGACGCCCCCTCCCCATTTTAGGGTCTTTGACCTGGGCAATCACTTCTGCCCTGGGATTTGGGGTCCCCTCCCGCTGGTTTCGGGTTTCTCTCTGCTAGTTTTGGGGTCCCTCTCCCAGTGGAATTTAGGATCCACTCCTGCTGGTTTTGGGGTCCTCTCTCCCCGCTGTTTTGGGGTCGCTCTCGCTGGTTTTGGGGTCCCTCTTCCAGTGGAATTTGGGGTCCCTCTCCTGTGGGGTTTGGGGTCCCTCTCTGCTGGTTTTGGGGTTCCCTGTCCCAGGGGATTTAGGATCCTGTCCCGCTGCTTTTGGGGTTTCTCTCCCGCTGGTTTTGGGGGTCCTCTCCGCTGGTTTTGGGGTCCCCGTGACGCCCCCTCCCCATTTTAGGGGCTTTGACCTGGGCAGTCACTTCTGCCCTGGGGTTTGGGGGTCCCTCTCCCGGTGGAATTTGGGGTCCCTCTCCTGTGGGGTTTGGGGTCCCTTCTGCCGGTTTTGGGGTCCCTCTCCCGGTGGGATTTAGGATCCCCTCCCGCTGGTTTTGGGGTCCTCCCTGGTGTGTTTGGGGTCCCTCTCGCTGGTTTGGGTTCCCGCTCCCTGTGGGATTTGGGGTCCCTCCGCTGTTTTTGGGGTCCCTCTCCGCTATTTTGGGGTCCCCGTGACGCCCCTCCCCATTTCAGGGGCTTTGACCTGGGCAGTCACTTCTGCCCTGGGGTTTGGGGTCCCTCTCCCAGGGGAATTTAGGGTCCCTCCCGCTGGTTTTGGGGTTTCTCTCCTGCTGGTTTTGGGGTCCCTCTCCGCTGTTTTTGGGGTTTCTCTCCTCTGTTTTTGGGGTTTCTCTCCCGCTGTTTTTGGGGTCTCTCTCCGCTGTTTTTGGGATCCCTCCCGCTGTTTTGGGGTCCCTCCCGCTGTTTTGGGGTCCCGTGACGCCCCCTCCCGTTGCAGGGGCTTTGACCTGGGCAATCACTTCTGCGAGTGGGTTTACAGCTACAGCCGCGACTGCTGGCCCTTCTTCCAGGCGCGCCCGAGCACTACCCGAGCCGCCAGCAGCAGGTGCGGGCCGGGGGGCGGGGGGCACCGGGGGGTCGGGGTTCGGGGGGTGTCCCGGGGGGTCCTGGGGGTGTTCCGGGGGGATCCGAGGAGGGTCCCGGGGGTTCAGGGGGTCTGAGGGGTCCTGGGAGTCCGGGGTGTCCCGGGGGATCCCGGGGGGATTCAGGTATCCGGGGGTCCTGGGGGTGTTCAGGGGATCCGAGGAGGGTCCCGGGGGTCTGAGGGGTCCTGGGGGTGTCCTGGGGTCCAGGGGGATCCCCAGGGTCCGGGCGGTGTCAGGGGATCCCGGGGGTCCTGGGGGTCCCGAGGGATCCTGGGAGTCCGGGGCGGTGTCCGAGGGGGTCCGGGGGGATTGCGGAGGTCCCGGGGGTCTGGGGGTGTCCCAGGGGTTCGGGGGTGTCCCGGGAGTGTCCTGGGGGGTCCTGGGGGGTCCTGGGGGTCCGGGCGGTGTCCGAGGGGGATCCCGGGGGTCCGGGGGGAATTCCGGGGGTGTCTCGGGGGGATCCTGGGGCGTCCGGGCGTGTCCTGGGGGGTCCCCGGGGCCGGGGGTTGTTCGGGGGGTCTGGGGGGCCCAGGGTGTGTCCCGGGGATCCCCAGAGGTCCAGGGGGTCCTGGGGGATCTGGGGTGTCCTGGGGAATCCGGGGAATCCTGGGGGCATCCGGGAGGGATCGGGGGGATCCCGGGGGTCCGTGGGGGGTCCCGAGGGTCCAGGGGTGTTCGGGAGGGCCCGAGGGGATCCTGGGAGTCCGGGGGTGTCCCCGGGGGGATCGGGGGATCCCGGGGGTCTGGGGTGTCCCAGGGCGTGTCCGGGGGTGTCCTGGGGTCCTGTGGGGTGTCCAGGGGGGATCCCGGGAGTCTCCCGGGGGTCCGGGGGTGTCCGGGTGGATCCCGGGGGTGTCCTGGGGGTCCTGAGGGTCCGGGGGTGTCAGGGGGATCCGAGGTGGATCCCGGGGGTGTCCCGGAGGGGATCCTGGGGTGTCCGGGGGTGTCCCGGGGTCCGGGGGGTCCGGGTTGATCCCGGATTGACTTCGAGTGTCCCGGGGGTCCCGGGGTTGTTTATGGGGGTGCCCGGGTGGATCCCGGGGGTTGTTTATGGGGGTCCCGGTTTGACCCCAGGGTTCCGCCCCTCCGCGCCCCCGCAGCTCCATTTCATCCGGCACTACCTGGGGCAGCAGCCGGGGCAGCGCGGGCGGCGCCTGGAGGAGCAGCTGCTGCGGGAGATCGACCGGTGCGGGCGGGGCGGGGGCTGGGGGCTCGGGGGGCTCGGGGGCTCGGGGGGCTCTGGGGCTGGGGGGGGGCTCGGGGGGCTCGGGGGCTCCGGGGGCTGGGGGGCTCGGGGGCTCAGGGGCTCTGGGGGCTCTGGGGGCTCGGGGGGCTCGGGGGGCTCGGGGGGCTCGGGGGGCTCGGGGGGGCTCGGGGGGCTCAGGGGGCTCGGGGGGCTCGGGGGGGCTCGGGGGGCTCGGGGGGCTCGGGGGCTCAGGGGGCTCAGGGGGGGCTCGGGGGCTCAGGGGGCTCGGGGGGCTCGGGGGGCTGGGGGGCTCGGGGGGCTCGGGGGCTCGGGGGGCTCGGGGGGGCTCGGGGGGGCTCGGGGGCTGGGATCCCATTTGGGGGCTCTGTGTCACTTTTGGGGGCTATGTGCCACTTTGGAGGGGCTCGGGGGCTCTGGGCCATTTTGGGGGGCTCTGTGTCACTTTTGGGGTCTCTGTGCTGTTTATGGGGGCTGGAATCCCATTTGGGGTCTCTGTGCCACTTTTGGGGGCTCTGTGTCGCTTTGGGGGGCTCGGGGTGGGCTCTGGGGGGCTCTGGGCCATTTTGGGGGGCTATGTGCCATTTTTGGGGTCTCTGTGTCACTTTTGGGGGGGCTCCAGGGGGCTCGGGGCTGTTTATGGGGGCTGGGATCCCATTTGGGGTCCCTGTGCCACTTTTGGGGTCTCTCTGTCACTTTTTGGGTCCCTGTGCCACTTTTGGGGTCTCTCTGCCACTTTTGGGGTCTTTCTGCCACTTTTTGGGTCCCTGTGCCACTTTTGGGGTCTCTCTGCCACTTTTGGGGTCTCTCTGCCACTTTTGGGTCCCTGTTCCACTTCGGGGTCCCTGTGCCATTTTGGGGTCTCTTTGTCACTTTTGGGGTCCCGATGCCATTTTCGGGGTCCCTGTGCCCCCCGCCCCTCCCCCTTCCCGGGGCTGTTTTTGGGGTGCTCGGGGGTTTTGGGGTCTCACCCCCTTTTCTCCCCCAGCTTTGTCCTGGCCTCGCACTTTTTTTGGGGTCTCTGGTCCATGGTGCAGGCCAAGATCTCCACCATCCGCTTCGGCTACCTGGTGAGATTGATTTACTTCATTAATTTAATTAATTCATTAATTTAATCCCTTTTAATTCCCTTTAATCCCCTTTTAATTCCTTTTTAATCCCTTTTTAATCCCCTTTTAATCCCTTTAAATCCCTTTTTAATCCCTTCTTATTCCCTTTTTAATCCCTTTTTATTCCTTTTTTTAATCCCCTTTTAATTCCTTTTTAATCCCCTTTTAATTCCCTTTTAATCGCCTTTAAATCCCTTTTTAATCCCTTCTTATTCGATTTTTAATCCCTTTTTATTCCTTTTTTTAATCCCCTTTTAATTCCCTTTTTAATCCCTTTTTATTCCTTTTTTTAATCCCCTTTTAATCGCCTTTTAATTGCCTTTAAATCCCTTTTTAAATCCATTTTAATCGCTTTTTAATCCCTTTTTAATCCCCTTTTAATTGCCTTTAAATCACTTTTTAATCCCTTCTTATTCCTTTTTTTAATCTCTTTTTTAATCCCTTTTTAATCCCTTTTTAATCCCTTTTTAATCCCTTTTTTTATCCCTTTTAAAATTCTTTTTAATCCCTTTTTAATTCCTTTTTAAATCCCCTTTAAATCCCTTTTTAATCCCTCTTAATCGCTTTTTAATTCTTTTTTATCCCTTTTTTATTTCTTTTTAATCCCTTTTTATTCCATTTTAATCAATTTTAATCCCCTTTTAATCCCTTTAAATCCATTTTTAATCCCTTCTTATTCCTTTTTTAATCCCTTTTGAAATCCCTTTTGAAATCCCTTTTTAATCCCTTTTAAAATTCTTTTTAATCCCTTTTTAATTCCATTTTAATCCACTTTTATTCCCTTTTTAATCTCCTTTTTAATCCCTTTTTTCTCCCTTTTTCTCCCATTTTTTCTCCCTTTTGTCTCCCTTTTTTCTCTTTTTTCCTCTTTTTTCCTCTTTTTTTTCTTTTTTCCTCCCTTTTTTCCTCCCTTTTTCCTCCCATTATTCCCTCTTCTTTCTCCTTTTTTCCTCCCATTTCCTCCCAATCTTCCTCCCATTTTTTCTCCCTTTATTCTTTCTTTTTCTCCCTTTATTCCCTCTTTTTCTCCCTTTTTTCTCCCCTTATTCCCTCTTTTTTCTCCTTTTTTTCTCCCATTTTCTCCCATTTTTTCTCCCTTTTTTCCTCCCATTTTTCCTCCCTTTTTCCTCCCTTTTTTCTTCCTTTTTCTCCCTTTTTTCTCCCTTTTTCCTCCCTTTTTCTCCCCTTTTTCTTCCTTTATTCTCTCTTTTTTCTCCTTTTTTTCTCCCATTTTCTCCCATTTTTTCCCTTTTTTCCTCCCATTTTTTTCTCCCTTTTTTCTCCTTTTTTCCTCTTTTTTCGTCTTTTTTTCCTCTTTTTTTCCTCTTTTTTTCCTCTTTTTTTCCTCTTTTTTTCCTCTTTTTTTCCTCTTTTTTTCCTCTTTTTTCCTCTTTTTTCCTCTTTTTT